>PVJO010006386.1:0-89643 GCA_004026905.1 Hystrix cristata | reverse complement strand
AAAAAAAAAAAAAAAAAAAAAAAAAAAAAAAAAAAAAAAAAAAAAAAAAAAAAAAAAAAAAAAAAAAAAAAAAAAAAAAAAAAAAAAAAAAAAAAAAAACCACAACGGGGCCGGGGGGGAATTGGAGCAATTTAAATGTCCACAGAGAAAACACTGGACCTTCCCCCCTCCTTGTATCATAAAAGTACAAAGCACACAAAAAAACTGATAAATTGGACTTCATCAAAATTAAAAGCATCTGTTGTTCAAGACACCGCTAAGAAAAAAGACAAACCGTGGACTGAAAGAACATATTTGTAATACATATACCTGGCAGTAGACTTGTATTTTAAATATATAAAGAATGCTTAACATTTTTTTGTTTTGTTTTGTTTGCAGGCTGGCCTTGAACTCACTATGTCACCTGGTGGGCCATGAACTCTCAGCAATCCTCCTGCCTCAACTTCCCGAGTGCTGGGATTATAGGAGTGGACCACCATGGCCAGCCCAAGAACTCTTAAAATTTGGTTAGACAAAGAATCCATTTTTTTTGTTTGTATTTGTTTTTGCAGTGCTGAGGACCAACCCAGGGCATCTCACATGCTAGGTAAGTGCTCTATCCCTGAGCTACATTCCCAGCTTCACTCATTAGTTCATTCTTTCTTTCTTTTTCTACATTCATTCATTCATTTCTGAGATGGGGGTCTCAACTCTGTAGCCCAGGGTGGCCTGGAACTTTAGATCTTTATGCCTCAGGTTCCCAAGTGCTAAGATTACAGACTTGTACCACCAATCTCAGTTTATGAAAGCCCCCCTCCTTCTTTTTTTTTTTTTTTTTTTTTTTGGTTTTTCAAACAGGGTCACACTATGCAGTTCAGGCTGGCCTTGAACTCATTATCTATCTCAGGCTGGCCTTGAACTGTCAATGATCCTCCTGACTCAGCCTCCCGAGTGCTGGGATTACAGGTGTGACCCATTAAACCTGGTTACAACCCATTTTTTTTTCACCCCATTTTTTAAGGGCAAAAGATTTAAACAGACACTCCACAAAAAAAATATATATATATAGGGGTTAGGGATTTAGCTCAATGGTAGAGTGCTTGCCTAGCAAGTGCAAGGCCCTAAATTCGATTCCCCAGCACCCAAACAAACAAACAAGCAAGGAAAGGCCCTGCACAGTGGTGCAAGCCTGTAATCTCAGCTACTTGGGAGGCTGAAGCACAGGGACTGTGAGTTCAAGGTTAATCTAAACAATAGAGAGATTTAGTCTAAAACAACAACCAGAATGAGACATAAGATGGGACATGGAAAGATATTCATTCAGGTATGAATGCCATGAACCAGAGATATCCAGGAGGAAGTTCTAAGAGAGCCTGAAGATGATGAGGCCTGCAACTGCTACCCAGGTGTCTCATTTTGGTCAACAGGTGGAGGAGGTTCAGGCACTGGGGTTGGGCATACTTGGGACACAGCAAGTGTGGAATCTGGGAGCTGAGAATCTGTTAGGTCACCTGAGACTGAGGTTCCTCAGCTGCATGCAGTAGAGACACCCACAGGGATCAGCTGTTGATACAGACCAGAGAGTCAGGAGTCCCTAGCACACAGACCCCCAAGTTGAACCCAAAGTTACAGAAGTCTTTAGCCAACGCTCTGGAAAGAGCAGAGTCCAAGTACATACACCCCAAGTAGATGAGGGAGGAGGCTGGGAAGGGCCAATCAAGAGACAGGAGGGAAGCCCCCAGCCAAACGGGGGAAAATGCAGCCCATGCATCAGGAGAGGGAAGAACCTACTAAAGTATCCCCATTACAACCCTGGGCAAGATTGGGGATTTAGGGCAGGGGCAGGCAGCTAGTGCCTTAGAGCTCTGAACTTTTGTCACAATGACAAACATGGAACCAGCATCTGGGCAGATCCCACCAGCCAGCCACCACCCCTCAAAGGTAACTGAGCTCCGTGCTCCCTGTCCTGGAGCTCCCCCGTGCTCAGCCAGAGGTAGCTCTGGGTCCCTGACGAAAACTAGGTGGCCTTCAGGAGACTCGGGCTGCTACGAACAAGACACGCCTCCCAGGGAAACCCCAATCCTGCCAGAGAAAACTAGGCGGGGGAGCGTCCAGGAGGCTCATCGCTGGGCTAGAGAAGATTTGAGAGGAACAGTGTGGTGCCCTCTCCTGCACCTCCAAGTACGAAACGAGAACTGGAAAGCACATAGCTGTGGGGAGGGCTAGCCTTGCTCTGTCTCCCCTGAGCCTGAGTGACTCTCCCACACACCCCTTTCCTCTTCAACCCTGTGGAAATTAACTCCATCGTGCCCTCAGCCTCTGTGGCTCAGCCAGAGGCCCAAATCAGCTCAGCCCGGATCAGTTTATACTCTCGCCTGACCCCAATCCATGAAGTGAAGCCCCAGCGCCCGCCTACAAGTGAGGTCACTTGAATCCCCGAGAGGTTCCAGTTTATCCTCTCGCCTAACTACAAACCTACACCAAGCCTGGGCAAATCCCTTCTCTTCTGCGGCCAGAATGTCCTCACCTGAAAATAAAGTCCGTTCTGGCACTGCCCACTTGACCAACAGGTTGCAAGAACACAACTCCCTCACACTTAGATCCGAGAGCCTCCAAGGACGGCCCCTTCTGGAAGCGTCTCCCGACCTCGGCACTCAAAGCCTGCCCCGGCCTGCTCCTCCCGAGCCCTCGCCGGCTCAGCTGCCTGCCCGCCCCGGCCCGGCCTGGCCCGCTCCCCACTGCCAGCCTGCAGGTTGCGTCTCACCTGCAGCCTCGCTAGCCTGGCGCTTGATCGGGCTCCGCGCTTGGTTGGGCCCCGAGGCTGGTCAGTCGTCCCACCTGGCTTCTCCTGGCACTTCGGGGGCGGGCCCCGCGCGGAGCCTCGCCATGGCAACGCGACACTTCCGGGCTGCAGCGGAAGCCGCGATGACCAGTGGGAGCCCGAGGCGGGGCCTGAGGCGCGCTCGCCAGGGGCGGGGCCTACCCCCGGAAAATCGTGGAGGCTGTGGGAATGTGTCTTTTGCACCTCTCTGAGGCGCAGACTTCCTCTGGGTCTGGGAGGGATGGGAAGGGCAAGTGGGCAAATGCTTTTGGAAGGGTAGTCATTTTTCTATACGCTGTGCTCTGAAGGAAGGGTAGGAGCCGATTGTTCAAAGCAAAGGCGCCACGGGTGGGCGGAGGCACTGGTGTGAGCCAAGGGACAAGGACCAGAACTGCACCAGAGGAATGGGCAGCTGCTGGAGTGGAAGCCGGGCAAAGGGTGTGGTTGTGGACAGAGGAGAGCAGCTAGTAGGAGGAGGAGGAGGCTTGAACGCCAGGAGCTGGGGAGGACCAGTGGAAAGGAGCGCCTTTGAGGAGAGAGTGATGTACCCTGACTGAGGCTAAAAGGCTGTAGGTTTTAGCCTGGTGAGACACAAGGACCCTTTAGGAAAAGCCCTGAAAGGGAAAAGAGGACAAGACTCCGTGAGAAAGTGACAGGAGTCCAGAAGAAGCCAAATGAGGTCTTTGAAAGGAGAGTCTGAGATCATCGAGGAAGGGGCCCAACCCAGCCAAGGGTGGGTGGGCAGTTGCAGTGGTAGCCCACGGTCATTCTCCGTTTTGGCCCCAGGCTCCCTCCGCCAATGTGCTCAGGGTGCATCTCTTCCCTGAGCCCCTCCAGGTACTGGACACTGGTACAGTACCTCTGGATACTGTATGCAGCAGGTTTTCAGCCCTTTAAGGGTAAAAAGGATAGGGGCTGGGGATTTAGCTCAGTGGTTAGAGTACTTGCCTACCAAGCGCAAGGCCCTAAGTTCGATCCCCAGCACCAAAAAAAAAAAAAAAAAAAGGGTAAGGGCTGCACAAGAATATCTCAATTCTGATAATAAACTGTTCAAAGTGGTTGGAAAGGCTCCTTGAGGTCTGGGAGTGCAGTGCTGTGCTACCAGCACCAACTACCACTGCTGGTGCTCTGGCCCTGATACCCTCTTGAGCAAACTTGCTCAGTGTGAAGAGAACCTTGGCTTTGGGGCAGGTACAGAGCACATATCCTGACTGATCCCAGGGGTAGAGCCGCAGATAAAATGACCAGGGAGGAGAAGGTGAAGGGCCCACCTGGGCTTCTGTAGCATGCTCCTGGGAAAATTACTTGAAGCCTTTTGCCCCGGGATAGGAGCTTTGTGGCCTTTCCCTCCAGGAAGCCTCCGGATCACATCCAGCCCCTAGGACTCGGGTTGCCCCTTCTCAGCAGCTTGGCAAGGGCAAATTACTCCCCATCTTTTAGGTGAGAGCTTGAAGTCTGGCCCAGGCAAAGCAATCCTTTCCTTTCTAGTTTACAGGAGATGCCAGCACCCAAAGGCAGCCAGGAATGGGAAGGATGGTGGCTTCAGCAGGTCACCAGAAGTCCCCACTGGAATCCTCTCTGCCCCTCCCCTTCAGATTAACCGAAACCTGCTAATTGTGGCAGCCTTTGCATGCTCCCCTCCCCCACAGCCTCTTCCTCCCTCCCCTCCCCCTTCCATCCGAATGATAAAGGGCCCAGCCCGCCGGCTCTGACCCGGCCTCCAGCCCTGGCCCAACCTTGCCACACTACCTGGCAGACCTTGAGCCTACCCTAGGCCAGACTTTGGACCACGCTGGCAGCCCCCTCCTCACATGGGGCCCCACAGCAACTCCCGCCTGGGACCCCTGGAGGCAGAGTCACCCTCGCAGCCCCCCAAGAGGAGGAAGAAGAGATACCTGCGACATGACAAGCCCCCCTACACCTACTTGGCCATGATCGCCTTGGTGATTCAGGCTGCACCCTCCCGCAGGCTGAAGCTGGCCCAGGTGAGAGGGTCCCCACACTCCCCCACACTCCCCTTTCCCAGACCCTTTTCCTACCTACCCCAGGCTTAGGTTGAACCTCCACTGCCTACTCTACCAGTGTGGGAGTTGAGGGGCTCAGGCGCATAAGTGATCCTCCTTGTGAGGGGCGCCCAGGCGCCCCCAAGCCAGGCTGTGGGGGAGGGGTGGGTGTTGCCACCCACCCGGCTCATGGCGCGGCCACTGCCTGGTTTCAGATCATCCGGCAGGTCCAGGCCATGTTCCCCTTCTTCAGGGATGACTACGAGGGCTGGAAGGACTCCATTCGCCACAACCTTTCCTCCAACCGATGCTTCCACAAGGTGCGGCAGGCAAGGGTTGGAGCCCTGGGGCTGGGTGGTCGTGGAAGCCCTGAGCATCCAGGGTTGGACAGTCCCACCCAAGCCCACCACCCCCCAGGTGCCCAAGGACCCTGCGAAGCCCCAAGCCAAGGGCAACTTCTGGGCAGTTGATGTGAGCCTGATCCCAGCCGAGGCACTGCGCCTGCAGAACACCGCTCTGTGCCGGCGCTGGCAGAACAGGGGCACACGGAGAGCCTTCGCCAAGGACCTAAGCCCCTACGTGCTACATGGCCGGCCCTACAGGACGCCCAGTCCCCTGCCGCAGCCCAGTGAGGGCTTCAGCATCAAATCCCTGCTAGGGCACCCTCAAAAGGAGGCACCTTGGCCCCAGCAGCCTAAGCAGACTAGACAGAGCAGCCCAGCTCAGGCAGGCTTGGGGTGCAGTGGGGAGGAGGTGGTGCCCACTCCACCACTTACCTCCTCTGAGAGGCCTCTGTGGCCCCTCTGCCCCCTCCAGGGCCCCACAACAGTAGAGGGGAACACTTCCCAGGGAGCAGTCATTGGGCCCTCACCCCTGCCCCCACAGCCCAGGACCTGGCCCCTCCATGTATTACAGGGTACCCCAGACCCTGGGGGGCTGCCCAGTGGGGAATGTAGAGCCTCCTTGTGGGGACAGCTTCCCACCTCCTACTTGCCCACTTACACCCCCAACGTAGTAATGCCCTTGGGCCCACTGCCACCCACCTCCTGTCCCCAGTGCCCACCTTCTACCAGCCCAGCCTACTGGGGGGTGGCCCCTGAGTCCAGGGCTTCCCCAGGGCTGCTCTGTGATCTCGATTCCCTCTTTCAGGGGGTGCCACCCAACAAAAGCATCTATGACGTGTGGGTCAGCCACCCTCGGGACCTGGCTGCCCCTGCCCCAGGCTGGCTGCTCTCCTGGTACAGCTTGTGAGCTCCCAGGACAGGGGCTGCTTCCTCTCCCCCCGCCACCATCCCTCCAGCTTGATGGGGAGCCTTGGTTAGGCTAGGAGGAGGATGTTGGCAGCATTTACAACAGCCTTGAAATACCAGGCACTAGTCTTGTTGAGAGTCCACAATGTTTATTGGGCTATCCCAGAAAGGGCTGCACCCCAACTGGGCAGGACTCTGGCCCAGGTCAGTCATGCCCCTGCTTCCCCCACACCCAGGGGCAAGGCTGAAGGAGCAGGGCTCAGCCTGGAGTAGCCCTTCTTGGTCTCACCTTCAGGCCCACCACCAACCATGTATCCATCCATCACCATCTGTCCCCTCCCCTACTTGGCTCCAGGCTGGGGGAGGAAGAGCCTAATAGTAGGTCCAGCCTGAAGTACTGCTCTCCCTCAACTGTCTGGGAAGGAGGTAGCACCTTTTGGGAAAATGGTAAGGGAATAAAAACTAGACCCTACATAGTCTTGGGGTGATGGTGGTAGGGGAGATAACAGTAAAGGAATTTACAGCATTTTAATGCCAAGTCTGATTTTGGGGGGCAGGGATGGTGACTAGGGAAGCCACTTGGCTGGGGCCTGGCTCCTCTGTAGCTCTGGAATCTCCCGCTGTGTGCTGTGATAAGGGCAAATGGTGATAAGGAGGGAGCTGAGGGCCTGTGGCCCAGTGGGGTGGAGTACAACCATTTCTCCAGGCATAACACTCTTTTCTCTGGCCAGGGTGGGGGGGGGCAATTGTCCTCCACAGGTCAAACAGGTTGTCCTGGGAGATGCGGTGTAGGGGCTTTTAAGCTGCCTCTGCCAGCAGAGGGGTGTCCCCAGGCCCCTTCCACAACGCTGCAACCCAAAACTAGGGGGGCAGGTCAGCTGGGGTTGCCAGGGCCAAGCCAGAGTCGCCATGAGGGCTAGGACTTGGGCTGCCTGGAGAGGGCGTGGGGGTGCAGGGGGTCTCGGTGAGTGGGGTGTCAGTGCTGAGGGAGGAGGGTGTCCCGGATCGTGGGGTCTTCTGGCGCCGGGCAGGCCCCAGCTCCACTTGACCCACTCGCTGGGCGAACTTGAGCGAACAGACGGTCTCCCCGAGGTCCTCTGGCCGCATGGAGATCTGTGAGAAGCAGTACTGGTGGGCTGGCCCCGCGTACATGCCTCAGTCCCCCACACCTGCGCCCCCATTGGTGCCTACCTGCAGCAGGAGCACCGCAGTGGCGCCTGGGCCAAGCGCTGGCTGCAGCAGGCGTGTGAGCTGCGAGTCGCGGAAGGGCACGTGTGGCCGGCGGGAACGTAGTGCGGCCATCACACCTCCCAATGCCAGCAGCGAGCGGTTGATGGTCTGTGCCTCCCGTAGTCGCTGCGCACTGTTCGGGTCCCTCTGTGGCGCACCAGCTACCCCTGCCTTCCATGCACGTTCTGATCCGGCCAGGTCCACTAGGTGCAGCATTCCTGCGGGGCTAGGGCCTCGTGGCGGGTACGCTGCCCTAAGCGTCAGCGTGACGAGGGCGTGAGAGCGTGAGCTGCGTGTATTCATGGCGGTGGCTGCGGTGGCCCTATTGTTCCTCCCCATGCTCAGCATCTGGAGGGCGGAGCAACTGGATTAGACTGGAATGGGTCCAGGCCCCGGGTGGGGTTAGGGGGCTTGGAGGGCAGCCCTACTTACTTGGTGCAGGGTCTCTAGGTTCGGCACATCCCAGTGGGTGAGGCCAGCCACCTGGATGCCCCCCTGGCTGGCTGGGCCCTGCCTCACAGCCAAGCGCTCTGGGGGCCCTGGGGCCAAAAGGTCCCTGGGTAGAAAGGAAAAGGGCTTGGTTCCACGGCCCTAGGGGTAGCTGAAGAGATCCTGGGCCAGGGTCGAGGTGAAGGGATAAGGCCTGACCTGACTGCCTCATTGTAGATCTCCACCATGCTGAGGGTCACTCGGTGCTGCCCTCCAGCCCCCATCTCCCGGAACAGGGACTGCAGTGCCCTAGGAGCTATGCCAGGGTCCTCAGGCGGGCCCTAAGGACAGTGTGGGGTACCACTTTTGGTTCACATCCACTCTTGGAGTCTTTCCCCCCATGTGTGGGCCCCACCCCACCTCCATGCTGTAGGTCTTCCCTGTCCCGGTCTGACCATAGGTGAAGATGCAGACACTGTAGCCTCGGAGGCAGGACAGTATAGCTGGCTCTAGCTCCCTGAAGACCTAGAAGTATGGGGAGAAGTGTCATGAGCCCCACCTAGGATCCCTAGTCAGGATCTAGAAGGGTGGGGAGTTTAGCGAACGAGGTAAGAACAGAGTGTAATTTCCCTGCAAGGTGGCTCCAGAGATCAGGGTGTCACCCGGCAATACCCTTTGCCTTCCTGGAAACAAAAAGGGAACAGGCTGTGCAGTGAACGTGGAGTCCTGAGGTGTACTTAGGAGTCCTGGGTAGCAAGGGTCAAGGACCCAGATGCTGGGCTTGACCATCTTGTCCAAAGCCAGGTATGAATGAAGCGAGTTATTCGTCTTTCCTTGTGCTTCTCTTTTGTGTCATTTCTCTCTGTGACACCTCACAAGAATTACTAGGGAAGGTATTCTAGAAGGCCACAGCAGCACTTGGCACACAAAGGACCAGCCCAGGGTGGGCTCAGGGGTGTGGGAGATAGTGATCAGCCAGGACTGTTCCAGTTTCACACTGAGAGGTGCAGCGAAGTGGCTGAGCTGTGGACAGGACAGGAACTTGGCAACTGGATACAACAGCAGCCTTCTGAACAACAACATGGCCAGCTTTCCGGCCAGAAGGTTGCTGGTAACTGGGCAGCTGTCATTTCTGCTTGAAGTCTTGGCTGATGACCATGAGGCCAGAATCTAGAATTGCCAGGATAGGCCCGAGTCCACAACTAGATGGAGATGTGGAGGTGCAAAAATGGGGAACACAGAGAACTAGTAAGAATGCCTTTGATCCAGACATATTGGGTTGAAGAATCCTGTCCAGAAGGGCTGCTTATCACCCAGTTGGGTGATGAGTCCTGCCTCCCATTCCCTCTGGCAGCTCCCTTCCCTGCTGGAGCTCAGCCATCTTTTCTCCTTTAGATAGGGAAGGGGGAAATGAGACTGTTCTGGACTCCTGGGGACTCTGGGGAAGAGTCAGGACAGGTGCAAAGGTTGTTTCACCTCTTCCTGGCTGGCATCTGGAGGGAAGACCCAGTCTAGGCAGAAGCGACGCTGGCGCCCTCGATAGCAGGTGGTGACAGTACCTCTGGGCCCAGGCTCCACACTCACTAGGCTGGAGGGTGTCCCTGGTCTCAACCGACAGAGTACACGGATATTTCCTGCAGTGGGGATCAGGCACAGAAATTGCCTCTTTGGTCCTGAAGTACAGAAAGGCTCCACTTCCTCCAGTCTGACCTCCCCACTGCACCACCTCCCAAGTTCACCATACCCTTGAGCTCCAGTAGCCTTTCTTGGCATCCAGTTGGGGGTCCCTGCTCTTCAGGGAGCTGACTCCCAGCCCCTCCAGCTGATAGAGCCCCCAGGGCCCAGGACACCTGAGGGAACAAGGATGTGAGGAAGACAAAGACATGTCCAAACAGCTCCAGGTGGGATAGGGTACTAACAGCAAAATGGAGCCATTGTATGGCCACCAACTATGGTAGTCTACACCTTTCAGTGGCTTTGGGCCCCTTGGGAGATCATTCAGTGGGCTTGGGACAGAACACAATAGGCAAGGATATGCTATCATCTGTCTCTGGGGTTGTAAGGAACTATGAGCTTGAACAGGACAGAAATGAGGTCATACAGTCAAGCAATTGTTCTGGTCCCAGAGCTCACAACTGACCCACTAGTATAGGCAGCTCCCCAGAGCTTGGAAAGGAGAAATACTCCCAGGACAGTGAATAGACTGCCCACAGAGGTCAGGCTAGAAGGCAAGCAGTCCTGACCTGGCCCCTGGCCTCACTCAGCGAACCCTGACAGCTCTGGGTAAAAGTGCTGACCAATCCTCGGAGGTCCCCACAGCCCTGGCGCAGGCTGGCCATTCTTGCCCGTAGTCCTGGAAGAGGAAAGCCATTGGGAGAGAAAGCCTAGATTCCAGGCCCTTCTATGTACCCGCTTGTCTCGGCCCTTACCTGCCAACTGCCCGTGCACCTGCTGCAGTTCTCGTCTGCAGTTCTGCTCCGTCTCCTGCTGGAGCTGCTGGAGGGCCCCTCGAAGGCCCTGCAGCTGCACCTCCTGCACCCCCAGCTGCCCCACCCCCCAACCCCACTCCTGTCACTGAGGAAACAGGCACTTACCAGGCCCTGTCCCAGATACCCACTCCCAGCATCCCAGCTTTTCTCATCCCAGGCCCCAAGCCTACCTGAACTCGGAGGGCTTCTGTGGTATCCTGGGCCTCCTGAAGTCGGCCCTGGAGCTCCAACAATGCCTCTGCTTCCTCCTGCAGAAGGGTGGGAACCAGATGGGTTATGAAGCTAGGTGGGAATTTAGGTAGGGACATTTTCTGGTCACATTTCACAGACGAGAAAGCCAAGTCAAACATAGCAGGCACCATTGAACCTGTGCTTTCAAACTCCGTGCAGGACTCCTTTCCCAGTCCCTCTACTCTTCTGAGGTCAAGCACTCAGAGGGGCCATGAAGGAGGTTCTCCCTTGGGCATTAGTCTCCCTGATGGGTCTACCCTCCACAGACCATCCCGGGGCCTGTCCATAGTCAGACATGGCCCCTGTTTGTGCAAGCATGAAGTCCTGACGAGGCTTGGACACTGGCTAGATGTTGAATAGCCAGGAGTCTGTGCTGCAGAGAGGGCAAGGCCAAGGAGCAGGGTACCTGTGGGTCCCTGGTGGAGGGGCTGGGGCCCCAGTGCAGCAGAAGATCCCGAGTGAGACTCAGACTCTGTTTCAGGGCCTCATTCTCCAGTGCAAGATGCTGAACCCTTTTCTCTGAGTCTGTTGCCCCCTAGCAAAGAGAGGTGCCCTCAGGATCCACCTGAAAGTACAGTGGTCCTCCTGCGAGTTCCCTGTGGGCAGACTCCCTGGGGGTCAGCTCCTTTTGCCCTTCACCACAAATCTCACCACTTCTAGGCGCAATCTTCCCAGCTCTTCCTCCTGCTGCTCTAGTTGCTGCTTCAGCTCTTCCAGCTGCAGGAGAGTCAGCAGACAGGATGGAACTCCTTTTTCAGCACTCATAGCCCATAGTATCTGCTTTTCCTGGGTCCCTTACCTGTCCAAGAATGAGCTGCTCCAGTCGCTGCCAAGCCCTCTGTTCCTCCTCCAACTGGGAAACCTGCTGGCCCTGGGCCTCATCTCTTCGTACTTCCCCTGGCCCAGAGAAAGGGCTTTCTTCTTGCAAGGGGGATCCTGGAGAGGAATGGGCCCAGTTAGGAATGGAGAGGTGTCTGTCCTGAATCCTCCTCAGAAGCAGAGCTGGGCTTGGGACCCAGGATTCCACGCCACCCAGGTTCTGATGGGCTTCACTCTTTCCATAGAAGTACCCCTTACAAACCATCTGGAGTGGGAGGCTGCAGGTTTGAGGCTGGCTGAGTCCCTTGCAGGACCTGTCTGCCCCGAGGGCTCCGAATCCATGCCAGAAGAGCCAAGAGCTGACTTGTCACTGTTAGCAGTGGGGGAACATCAGCAGGCTGTGTAGGAGATAACAGAGCATAGGAGACTGGGGAGCGGGACTGGGCGATACAAGGGCTAGGGAGAGAGACGTGGTTGCTAAACACAGCCTCTTGTCAGGCTCACCTTGTTGAGGTGAGGAGGATCCCCGCAGATCTCCTCTGCTCCTAGCTGCACAGAGAGGAACTCAGCCAGGCGAGTGAGAGCCTCTTCTAGGGACACCTCAGCTGGGCGGCCCTCAGCTCTCTCTTCTGGCCCATCCTCAGACACGGACCTGCCTGTGAGGCCGGGGAAGGGGAAGCATTCTGTGTTACATGTTAGAGACTGGGCCTCTTCTCCCTCCCAAAGAAGTTGCAACACCCCTCCCTCTCCCTGACCACTGGGCTCCCACAGAGGCCCTGCAACACCCCGGTCGCACCTACCGGTCAGACCGGTCAGCTCGGTCCACAGTTCTGGTGTGAGCTTGTCGGGGTGACGGCGACCCCTGGGCTTGCAGCGGGTTCTCTAGAAAGGGAGCAGGGGGTGCCTCTGAGGAGGTGGCAGACAGCCTGTGGGGCTCCTTCTTTCCGGGAATTGGGCCAGAAAGGCTGGGGCCAAGGTCTACATTTCCAATACCCCGACCGAGACGTAAGTCGTCGGCGCAGCCTCACTTCCCAGCACCCTGAGGACACGGGCTTGCCACCGCTCGATTTCGAAGTGGGGACGGAGGTCGACCGGCGATGCAGGCCCCACCCTCCTCACCTGAGCAGGGTCCCCGGGGTCGGCGGTCGCCGCCGCACCGCCATCCCTGCGGAAGAGGCTGTAGAAGATATAGACGAGCAGCGAGTAAAAGGCGTACATGGGCGCGCGGGGCGGCAGAGGGCCCAGCTTCGTGCCGCCCCGCGTCCCCGCGCCCCGACACCGCACCCGCCCGCCGCAGTGCCGGCGCGCATGCTCGCGGCGGCCGCCCCCACGGCCCGGCTCCCGCGAGCGGAGGGTGTGCGCCAGAGGGCGAGCGAAGGATTGGGGTCTCCGACACAGGTATGCCCCGCAACTGCCCCAGGGCCCAACCTTCTCACTACTTCCTGTCCCTACATCTTGGACACCCGGGGCTGAGAACGCTCACGGCTGCCGCACCTCCTCCAGAATCCTTCCAAACCTTCTCAGAGACTCCCCACCACTCCATGTTAGGGAGCCACAAGTGCACAGGTGCACAACGTCTCCGCCCCTCGCAGCCGGGCCCGCCCGAGAAGCCCCGCCCCTCTTCTTTGGCAAACCACGCCCACACGTGGAAGACCCGCCCCTTCATCGAAGCCGCTCACAGACTCCCCTCCACTCCAAGTTCTTCCCAGTCGCGGGGTCCACGCGCTCGCCAGTACAGAGCCCCATCTTCTGGCCGGCGGCTGGTTCCCATCAAACCCCACTCCCTCCTAGAGCCTCCCACTCGCCTTCCCCAGGCCCCGCCCTGGCCGCTCTAGCCTTCACTCCTCTTGCTGGTGGCCGCTCCGAGCCGCGCTAGTCAAGGCCGCAGAATCGCGGCGGACGACAGCCGTGGGTAGTTCTGGTGTAGGGATCGCGGCCGCCGGCAGGCCTGTGCCGCCGCTCCTCTGGACCGGGCGTCGAGGACAACGCCTCCTTACTGCTGTGATCCACAGGCCTCCGTGAAGACCTACTCTCCGCCGCCTGCGCCTGGCGCCCCAGTTGGGCTCACGCCCGTCCAGCCCAAACCCCAAACCGCGTTTCCCGGTCTTTTCCAGCCGAATTAGTCCTTCCTCTTCACAGGTGTGTCCAGTGCAGGGCTCCGGAAAGTTTAGGTGGCCTCAGAGCTCCAGAAAGTTTAGGAGAACCCATCCCAATGTCTAGTCACGGGGCCCTCTGTAATCTGGTAGTATTCCCAGAAAGCTGCCTTTAGGGCTTCAGGTCATGGCTTTCCTTTCTCTCCAAAGCTGAAGATCTCCTTCCTGTCTCCTCAAACTCACTACCGCCCGAAGTGCCATGGTCCCCAAGCCTGGGGGTGAGTGGAACACGGTCCTGTCCCACCTCGTTCTTGGAGTGGTGTCTCTGCATGCAGCGGTGAGCTCTGTGCAGGTAAGTACTCCTATTTCCATACCCTAAGGAGCTAGTTCCTGCACTAGGCAAATGGTGGTGGGAGGTGAGTCTGGGGCCAGGTCTCCAAGAGAGCAGGAAACCCTTTCCTGTATAAAGGTGAGGCCCCAGGGCTGGGGATTTAGCTCAGTGGTTACAGTGCTTGCCTAGCAAGCACTAAGGCCCTGAGTTCGATCCCCAGCACCTAAATAAATAAATAAATAAATAAATAAATAAATAAATAAAGGTGAGGCCCCAGCCTCTTCTTCCCACATGTGCTGACAGGCAAGTCGAGGAGCTGCTGCTGGCTTCCTGCTCCAGGCCTTGGCTGCTGCCACCACCTTGGCCCCAGGGCTGGACACACAAGAAGACTGTCTAAAAGGTGCCTGGGTGGCCACAGTCATCGGCCTGCCCCTTCTCGCCTTTGATTTCCACTGGGGGAACGGAGACCACTCCTCCGCCAACCTGCTTCTGGGAGGAGGCATGGTGCTGGCAATGGTTGGTGACCATCTTGGCCCTGAAGGCTGCTCTGTGGCTGGTCAGGCAGTGCTATTAGTGGTTGCAGTGACCATCCTCATTGTGGCCGTTTTCACAGGCAACACTTATGGGATGTTGGGTGGCGCAATGCTGGGCACTGCAGGCCTCCTGAGCCGGCTAGAGGAGGACAGACTGCTGATGTTGCCCAAGGAGGATGTCTGTCGTTGGGCCCTGGCTGCAGGCAGTTGGGCCTACTGCTGGGCCCTGCACACACAGCGCCTGCAGTGGGAATAACAGTGGACACAGGAAGGCAGGCTCTGCTCCAGCTATACCTCCCTTCCCACTTCCTTGCTCCTGGGCATTCTCCACCTAGAAACAGGCTTTCTTTTCTTCCTGAAGTGGACCTGCTGCAGGTTGGCTAGTGCAGGGGAAGAGCCTGGGAGCTGCCCCTTCTCTGGTCAAATGTAGGGACTTCCCTAGACTAGAATGAAAGGGACAGGGTTGCAGGCACATTTGGGACCTGTTTCTGGGTAGGACATGTTATGAGTCCAGATCTCTAATAAACCTTAGAAATTCTGTGGGAATATGAAATCTGCCTATTCTTGAGAAGGATCGAGGTACCTTCAGGGCGGTTTGTGAAGATCCCTGGGTGTCAGCTGCTTTCTCTGAGCCAACTCAGAGGATGTGCCGGAATTAGCAAGGGGCCTCATTCCACCTGGCCTCCTTCTGGCACCTTTGCCAGAAGGACCCTGTGCTAAGACGTGGTCCTGGGCCCTACCTCTTCTGGGAAATGGTGAATTTTCGGATATCCTTGCTCCTCTGGGGCAGTGACCTTAATGGGCTGATGGCTGTGGTGCTAAGAATCAGTACCAGAAGGGTTTCCAGAAACACACATTCTTTCCCTGGGTTGATTCAGTCACTACTTTCTTGCTCTCTGGTTGGTAGCAGCCAAGTCCTACTCCCTAAGACCCTCACTTTCCTGCGTGAACCCCTATTCAGCCTCCAACCCCAATTCATTCTCCAACCCCAAGGATAGGAAAGAGGGATGGGCAGAACAGTGGGTTAGTGGTCTAGAATGCATCCTTCCCACCGCACACACTCTGTTCGCGTCCTGTGTAAGCACATCCGGTCCTGCACAACACTGAGAAGCGTGGTGGCAGGGTCTTTAAAATTTTTTCCCTTCCACTCTGGCAAGCCAGGCCAGAGCCAGGCGCATGAAAGCCCGAGTCTCGAGGGACAATGGCGTAGGCACACCTCGATTTAGGAGTGCTCTGTCCGCCTGTTGCCTCGCGGGACGTGGGTACCGCACCGGATGAGCGCGCGATTCCGAGCCCAAACGGGCACCTCTCAGCCAGCCGCCTGGAACCCGCCCCCTCCTGTCACTTTTTGCAAGGGACGGGCCTTCAGGAACCCTAGCATGCCCATAGGTTCTGGCCGTCGTCCCGTCTTGCCCCAAGGGGCACTCTCATTGGTCCTACGTGGAGCCCACGTGATGGGGATGACGAGGGGGCGGTGGTGCGGGGGGGGGGGCAGCGCAGCGAAAACAAAGATGGCGGTCGCGCCGGGGTCGATGGCCACGGCAGCGGCGAAGCCGCGCGCGGGCCGGGCCCACTGAGGCGGCTGCGCGGCAAGTGGGCTGCGGGCTCGCGGCGGCGGCAGGAGAGCGGCGGGGGCGCGCGGCGCCCCCAACCTCCAACTAGCGAACGCGCCGGCACCCGCCTGCCGGGCCGGCCGGCCGCGATGTCCGGCGCCGAGGAGGCCGGCGGGGGCGGCCCGACCGCGGGGCCCGCGGGCGCCGTGCCGGCCGGGGTCGGGGTTGGGGTTGGGGCCGGGGTTGGGGCAGCTGCGGGGCCGGCGGCGGCGGCGTTGGGCGAGGCAGCGGGGCCCGGGCTCCCAGATGAGGCGGGCCTGGCCGGCGCCCGGCAGCTGCAAGAGGCGGCAAGCGACCCCGACGCGCCGCCCAAGAAGCGGCTGCGGGCGGCCGAGGCGGCCGAGGCGGCGGCGGCGGCGGCGGCAGCGGGCAGTGGGAAGCTGGAGGAGCGGCTCTATTCGGTGCTGTGCTGCACCGTGTGCCTGGACCTGCCTAAGGCCTCCGTGTACCAGGTAGGGCCGTGGGCCCGGCCCGGCGCCGTGTATCCTCGAGGCCGGGCCCGAGGGCCGGCGGCCAAGGCCCCTCTCCGGCCTCACATCGCCTTCCACGCCCGCGGGACCCTGGCGCCCGCCCCGGAGCTCCTTGTCTTCTCTTCCTGCTCCGGACCCCTTTTTCCCATGTTCCTGTCTCAAATTTCCTATCTTAGATCCCGCCTCTTTTCTTACAGGTTTCTCCTTGACACCCCACTCCCTTGCAGCTGACCCTGCAGAGGGCTGGGGACAGGTACTCATGCTCCCTGCCCAGCGTCACCCCCTCACTCCTCACTCCCGGGTTTGCTGGGTCCAGAGGCCTCTTTACCCGAGAGAGCTTTTCTGTTCTGGCGGCCACACCCCCCAAGCATGTCCCTTTGCTCCTAAACTTAAGTTTGTGCATTTTTTCTGTGCTGTCCTGGCCCGGAAGAACAGGAAGAAGGGAGAGGATTGCTTTCGACCCCCCCCCCTTACCCTTCTGCTCCAGATGTGGAGGAACTTCGAACAACAGGCCCCACAGTCTGTGTTTCGTCTACCCCCAACCTAACCCCTCACTTTATAGGCTGCCAGTGCTATGTGAGGTCCTTCCCTCTCTTCCCCATCTGAAGATCTGACTTGGGGCTGTCAGATGGGGTATCTGGTCCAGGTAGATTCATCATTCCCCGTCCCAGGTAACAGAGCAGACCTCTGCTTGACACCTAGAATCAGTGGACAGTATGTGTCTACCTTCCCCCATATTTCTTTCCACCTGAGTCCCAGCCTCTTTAAGAAACAAAGCAGGTCTGCTATCAGCTTTCCTTTTCTTTTTCCAGGGCTGAGGATTGAACCTGTGCTAAGCAAGCATCTTACCGCTGAACTATGTGCCCATCCCTTCATATTTTATTATTATTATTTTTTGGATTGAGACATGATCTCGTTAAGTTGCCCAGGATGGCTTTGAAGCCTGGCTTTGCTAGCCTCTGGCCTTAGGTTCCTGAGTCACTGAGATTATAAACGTGTGCCACTGCACCTGGTCCCTGACAGCTTTCTTTGCACTTACAGGAACTGGAAGCAGTTGGAGGACTCTTGTTTCCCTGATCCTGTTTAGACTAGGGGCCTAGGTGAGGGGGCCACTTTTGTAGTAAGTGGTGTAGACCCAGTCTGGGTTGTTATTTCCCCAACCTCTGGATTTCCACATCCATCCTGTTCTGGCCTGAGGTTGCTTGGGAGGACCACAGGATCTTGGATGGGGCATCCATCCTCCTGAATGTCAGGCCAGGGCCAGTGGGGAAAACATTTCCCACAGCTGCTGATCTTAGCACCAGCATTTATTCGTTTTGGGGGTTGTCAGAACCTGTTCCCCCTCCTCACTCCTTTTTCATGCCCAGGTAGGAGAGTTCTTTTTTCCCTGGGCCTGGAATGAGAGTCCTGATAGCAAGTCAAGCCAGGGAAGGGAGCTTCCAGGAGAATTGAAGAGGCTCCTTGTCTCCCCTCTCATGAGTGGGATGGAGCTGGACCTGGCATGATGACAAGGTACATAGTCCTGGCTCCTGGGCCACCCAGAGAGCCACAGCTCTGTTTCTGACCAGACTCTGGTGACCAGGCCTCTGAGCCTGCCTGGTTCAAATTGGCCTGCACTGTGCAGGGAGTGAGGTCTGTTTGGCCTGGAAGGCTGGATGCAGGCAGCCAAGCAGCTACAACAGCATGAAGGCAGGTACCACCCTACCTACCAGTGCCTTCCCCAGACTGGGCTGCCCAGCAGCTTTCTTGGAGTAGACCAGCTAAGCCGGGGGAGCCGTGGGCACTGAGACTAAGCTGTGGGCTCTGCTGCCAGCCCCTACTCCATCTCCATTCTTCCCAAGTGATACCTGGAGAGAAGGTGTGTCCCTCTCTAGGGGCTGGAAGAAGGCTCTAGAACTTGTAGTTGTGGGACCTTGTGGTCGTGAGTCAGTATTGGAACACAGTTTGTTCACAGACCTGCTGTGTGCAAGGGCAGGAGAAGGAAGGAAGCTTCCTAGTGCCTCTGAATACTGCCAGGGACACCTCCCGTGGCAGCTTCCTGCCGTGTCCCTGCCAAGGCACTGTGGGTCAGGACAGGCCTAGAGACTTGGGCTCTTGTCTGGTCTTCTCTCCATAGAATCCGGACACAGATGGCATGGACACGTTCCTGGTCAGGGCCCATTGCTGACTACCACCTTGTCCTGGGCTCAGCCCTTCCATCTTTTACTAGCTCTCCCCTTCCCTATTGCTAGGTATTGAACCAAGGGTTTTGCACGTGCTAGGCAAGTGCTCTACCATTAAGCAACATCCACAGGCCTTTTACATTTTTACTTATTTGAAACAAGATGTCTGTAAGTGGCCCAGGTTGGCCTCTGACTTTCAACTCTCCTGTTTCAGCCTCCTGAATAGCTGGAATTACAGGAGTGCACTGCCACACCTGGCTCTGCTAATCTTTGGTGATGCACTTTGGCTGTATCTGGTGGGTCAGGCTCCACCTTTTCCTGCTGGCAACATTTTGCCTGACTCCAGCAGAACACATGGCTCAGGGTGGACACCAACAATGCAGTGTGTCCTAAATCCTGACTCAGATACCCTACAATTGGGAAAGAAGAGGCAGAAAGCTATGCTGTACCCTTTGTGTTGCACCTGGTACTGGGCAGTGATGACAACTCCACAGACCTCTGTATTTGGCGGGGTGTGCAGTAACTTGAGAGTTGTCTGGCCACTAGATGCCACCTGGGAAGCTCTGGGTAGTGGCAGAAGCAGACATGTGCCACGCTGACTTGTCACAGGTGGGGAAACTTGATCAAGTATAAGGTCCTTAAGCAGGTGGCTCTTGCTCCTGTGGCCTGTGTCATTTGAGGCTAAGGGCCACAGCAGGTACTGCAAATGCATGCTTTGATGTCTGTGTGGGTGTTAGGTGTGTCCTGGGCAGCTGGCTTGGCAAGGTAAGCAGTCACCCTCCTGAGTCCCGGGCAGGCCCCCAGGTGGGTGGCAGGAAGGCTGGAAGGGCAGCAGCTCTCCTCCCACCCACAGAGGAGTTTCTGTCAAGTCCAAGCTGGGCGGAAGGATAGGCAGCTTGTGCTGGCACCTTGCTCTGAACACAGTCCTGTAGCCTGAAGGTAGTGTGGCCTGTAGGTACTTCTGTTCATCTCTAGGGAAGACCCAGCATTGGTGGTACCCAGGTGCACCCTGGTTCCTGACCTCCCTCTCCCAGTTCTCCTGGCACAGGAGATCACATGTGGTCGGTCCTCCATAAGATAGACCCATCCCTGTTGTCCCAGTGATGTCAGCAAGCCCAGAGCCTTGGAGGAAGGTACCACCTATTCCCATCGCTCATGAGCTCACAGGTAGGGGGTGGGGGATGATGTGGCCTAGGCTGCATTTGGTGTGACTCTAGCTGCACCCCTGACCAGAGTCATTCTGGCAGTGCCCAATCATTTTTCCTGCATGCTTTCCACCTGAGCTATCTGCTTTCTATCCCTGCAACCCCTCTGCTCCTTCTCTTGGTCCTAACTGAGGCAGTGTTCCTCACAATAATACTTTCCCCTCTTCCTGCCGAAAGGATGCCCATCGCTCGCCATCTGAATAGGGCACTTGCTACTCTCAGCACTCTAGCAGGGTTAGTGTGTCCCACCTCTGTCTCACTCCAAGGCCTTCTGCCTCAATGCCAGATTTCAGCCCCAAAGGAATGGTTGGGTACCTGATTGCCATTTCTATTGGTAAGAGACCTAGGAAACAGGGACTACTCCCTCTCTGCCCAAACCCTCATCTGAGAACACATGGTGTCCTGGGAGACTACCTTTATGACTTGGGAGCCTTGGGCACCACTGATTCACTCTTTCTTTTTTTTTTTTTTTCTTTTTTTGATTCACTCTTTGAGGCAGTAAAGAGCTTTGGAAATAGGTCTCCTTAGAAGTTTGAAACTTGGGACTTGAGCAAGGAGAATTTCTGGAGTCTGGCTTGATTGTGCTTTTGTGGTAGTTGCTTGCCATTTTGAATTACTTCCAGATCTAAGCAGGATTTATTTCTGAGTGAGAGTCACATTCTGGCCTTTCTGGACCCCACTAGTGTCCTGACACCAGGAGAGATCAGCCAGGCCAACCCTGAACTTCAAATCCAACCTGGATGGAAGATGCAAGGCTTGACTTCCCCCTTAGGGGCTGTGTGGCCTTGGACAAGGAGCCGTTCCTGCTTAGGCCAGTGCTTGACTAAGGAAGTTAAGAAAACTGGGCTGAGCATATGGGGTATGCCAGTGAGCTTGGTTATAAGCTTGCTTACACTCTGAACATCGTAGAATGCTTGGGAAACCAGCTGGCAGAGCAGTGCTTTACAGTTAATGCCCAAGAGGAAGCCCCTTGGTTGTATTCTGGCTGTATTTTGGCTGTATTTGGCCTCTGTCAAGGGCCTGAGGGTCCCTGACTCTCTGAGCAGGAGAGTGAGCTGTTCACATGGGCCTGGATGCCGTCCATCCTGTAATGGAATGAGTCTCCAGGGTTTGAGAGAACCATGTGTCTCAGGCTTAAGAAAGGTGCTAAAAGGCTAGCTGACCACAGGGAACTTGTAACTTACTGGAAGTCATGGGAACCTGCTTCCTAAAACTCATTTATTATGATCTAAGGGCAGGAGTCCTTGAGCCTGGCCAGTTCACTTGGCTTCCTTAAGCCAAGGGAGAACCCAACCCAGATGTACCCTGTGGGTATGCACAGGCTGAACCACATGTAATCTGCTTGTACCTGGGCAGAGGGAGAGGTTGGGTGCCATTCTCAGGGTGCAGGTGCAAATGGCTGTTTCTGGGCCACACATGCCAGAGGGCCTGGGGCCTTGGCTCCCCTGAAGATGAGGCCTCCAGGGGTTCAGCTATGGAAGACACAGGGGTGGTGTTTCTTCTGAGCTTATTGTGGTAGGTGCTGAGCCTTGCTGCCAGATGTATTGTCCCTCTCACATCATCATACTCATCACCTTGTGCACATGAGGAAATTTAGGCCCCAAGTGGAAGATGATCAGCCCAAAGTCATGCTGCTAGTGACGTGTGAACTGGGTCTTAGCCTGGCACCATGGCTCCAAACCAACATCCATCCTAGGAGAGCCTGGAATGACCTGCCTTGTCATCCTGGAGTGTGGGTTCAGCATCTTCCAATCTGGTGGCAGGGCAGCCTGGCCTAGGCACTGCAGAGGCTGTTTCTGGAGGCATCTGAGTTCTTGGGGGCCTGGATCTAGCATATTGAGTGGGACTGGTTGGCACTTGTGGAGTTATCTGGTACCCAGCTTCTTGCTGGCCATGGGTACAAGTCGGGGCAGGTGCAGTCTGGCCCAGCCACAGCTGAGGCTGTGCATGTAGCCACCCTTGGCCAGTCCTGTGTGGGAAGTCTGGTCTTGCTGGGAGGTTGAGGGAAGAAGGCTCTGGAGCATGGTGATCACCCTGCTGTGGGGAGGTGGGTTGGGCTGGATATTGATCTGGAACTTACCTGAAGAGCATCCTTTGAACAGCTGGTGAGGGGCTATATATGAGTGTGGCGTGTCCTTTGGCTGGGCCAGCCCAGGCTTGGGTGGCTATCCAGGTGGGTAGTCGGAGTGGTACTGGGAAGTAAGCGATGATGTGTTTGGCAGCTTCAGCGCCCCCATGAACTCCTTCCTGAGTCTGATTCGGCTACTCAGAGCCAGGAGGAGAGGCCCAGTACCCTGCGGGTGATTAAAAGCTCCCCAGCTCTGATTAAAAGCTCCAGGAGGGCCAGGCTGCAGCCAGGAGGAATGTGGTTGCCCTTTGCTCAGGCTGGTGGACCCTGGAGGCGACTTTGTGGAATTGGACCCAGAACCTGGACAAGGCCCAGGTAACCTCTCATCAGGAGGTGCCTAGAGCTGTTCACATGGAGCAGTGTAGGAATACCAGGTCCTGGGGTGTAGGGGGGTATCTCAGTGCTGGTGTCCTACTGGGCTTCCCTCTTGGGCAATGCCATGTAGTACTGTGTGACTGGTCCTTCTAAGAGGGCACCCAGAGGTTATGGAATACATAGCCATTCACTGCTGTGCTGTATTCTTCCCTGCCTTCCAAAAGCAACAGCAGTCCTTGGTCCAAGCAGCCTCCAGGCATGTGAGGGCTATGAGAGAGCCTGTGACCTAGGCCTTTGGTCTGTGTCTCCCATGTTTTTGTTTTGTTTTATTTTGTTTTTTTGGGTTTTTTTTTGTTTTGTTTTTTTGAGACAGGGTCTCGCTAGGTAGTCCAGGCTGCCGCATACTACTATTTGCTGGGATTACAGGCATGTGCCACCATGCTTGGCATGTTTCCCACATCTTAACCCACCCCTAATCTCTAGTCCACTCTGCACTAACCCCTGGGGATAGACAAGGCAGATGGATTTTCCCACCTAGGATCTGCCTCACCTACCACTTCAGCCAACCCATGCATCAGTACCTGATGCCAACTGGTCCCTGCCAGGCCCTTTTCATCCAGGCCCAGCGAAGGCAGGTCATTCTTCTTTCATTTTAATTTTTAACCTAACTTAGTACTTGAGATTTCAATGCAGATAATACGTGGCATTCATGCTGAGGAGGATTCTGTGGAAGACCTCTATTGCCATCAGTCCTCAGCCTGCAGCTTCTGGCACTCATACCTCCAGACCTGGCCCCTGGGGACTGAGAAAGGCTGCCAAAATAATAGGATGGCAGCTGGGGTTTACCAAGGACCCGACATGTGCAGCTATGGCTCCCAACACAGTCAGGCGATGGCCTTAGGAGGGGTCCCTTCCCCTGTGCATGCTGCAGAGAGGCTATAGCATGGTGGGCCTAGCATCTAGGCCTCTCTTTTGTACTGTGAGGCCCTTGAGGGCCAGACCCACATCCCACCCTGTGTCTCTTGATGGCACCAAGCGATGCTTAGATAATACATGTTGAGACCCATGATGGGAATGATCCTGGCAGCCCACGATCCATGTGAGGAAAGACTCCCCAGGAGAGACTTGACTACTGCTAATCCACTTAGATCTATCCAGTTGAGCACCCTATCCCACTTGCAGTCCCATTCCCACCTGCCTTTGTCCTGGGCCAATTTAGCCTCCTGCCTGCCACAGCTCTGTGCCATTACCTCTGGGTATGGCTGTGGCAGGTGGCCACTCTCCCTGGGTGGTGGTGGCTGCCAGCTCTCATCTGTGCTCACCAGCAAGGATTTGGTTGAAGGACTAAGGGTTGATGTCAGCCTGGGCCCAGTCCCCTTGGTGAGCAGCCTTTCCAAAAGCTAAGGAGAGAGTGCCTGCCTCAGTATGAGGAAGCAGCTTCCCCTCCCCCATGGACAGCTGCTGGCTGAGTGCCCTGCTATGCCAGGCCAAGAGCCAGGTATTCTTGTAAAACAGGAAAAAGCCAGTTTCCAGTCCCTGGTACAGTCAAATTAATCATTACCAGTTAGGCCTGCATCAGGGAAGAGCTGAGACCCTCATGATCTGATGAAGCCACAATCTCCACAGAGCCTAAGCTGGGAGTGTCCTGCCATGTCCCCTTAATCAGCTCTCAGGTTTTGCTAGACACCAGCCCAATTTGGGGATTACCACGTGCTCCTCTCCTCACCAGCTGGAGTCCCTTGGGACAGCTAGCCTGGCCTGGCTGGAGCTAGTGCACACAGGCGGGCACATGTGTGTGCACGCCCATCCTACAGGTCTGTGAGCTTCATTTCCCTTTCCTTCTTCGCAGTGTACTAATGGTCACTTGATGTGCGCTGGCTGTTTTATCCACCTACTAGCAGATGCCCGGCTGAAGGAGGAGCAGGCCACGTGCCCCAACTGTCGTTGTGAGATCAGTAAGAGCCTCTGCTGCCGGAACCTGGCCGTGGAGAAAGCCGTGAGCGAGCTGCCCTCAGAGTGTGGCTTTTGCCTACGCCAGTTTCCCCGCTCCCTCCTGGAGAGGCACCAGAAAGAGGAATGCCAGGACAGGTGACTGCTGGGGCTGGGGGCATGATCACACAAGTGGAGACCCTGGTGCAGGCACAGCCTGGTATAGGATGATCTGGCTGGTCCAGCCCAGTAACAGTCATGTAGACCCCAGGAGTGGGGGAAATATAGGCTCCACAGAGCATGACATGGAGTCTGTGCCTAGTTGCTATCTGGACATGTTGACACTGTCCTGCAGAGTTCTCTGTGGGTAGCCTTTGGAGGCCCACAGCAGTGTGGGCCAGCTTAGGACCTCTGGGAGCTTGGTGTGAAGCTGCTCTGCAGTCCAGCCCCTGCAAGTGGACATGGCTACTTGGCTGGCAGGGCCCTAGCACCAAGCCTTTCCTAGAATGAGGATATGTGGGGTCCAGGACCATAAAATCAAGCAGCCACTTACTGCCAAGCTGAGGAGAGACACCATAGCAGTGGGTGCAGGAGGAACACTGGCTCAGAGCTCTCTCTTAGTCCTTCTTCCTCCCAATCCCTTTTTCCCTCTTTTCTTTTCTTTCCTCTCTGTCTGCCCCTTTTCTCTCTTTCACACATATGCATGCACATGTGTACTCTGAACCAGCCCTGGTGCTTGGGCTCAGGGCTAAGTGTGTCCTAAAGAGAGAGGTTTGTGGCTGGCAGATACTGCCTCTGGAGGACAACTGGACACAGCCACCTGCTCTGGACACAGATGTGACTGCTGTGCTCACCTCCTCCCAGGGTAACTCAGTGCAAGTACAAGCGCATCGGCTGTCCATGGCATGGCCCCTTCCATGAACTGACAGTGCATGAGGCTGCATGTGCCCATCCAACCAAGACGGGCAATGAGCTGATGGAGATACTAGATGAGATGGACCAGAGCCACCGCAAAGAAATGCAGCTCTACAACAGTATCTTTAGCCTGCTCAGCTTTGAGAAAATCGGCTACACAGGTGAGGCGCCCAACCGCCTGCTGCATACTGCACAGGTGGGCTGGAGGGAAGTGCTGGGCAGGCTCCGAGCAGTAGGCACAGGCTGTGCCACATGGCCGGGCTCCAGAGAGGCTCCAGGTGGACAGGAGGATGCCTCAGGGAAGAAGACAGATTGGAGAATAAGCAGAGGGAAGGGCTAACAGGGCCCCAGGGTGCAGCTCATGGCTCTCACAGCAACCCCTCCCACCTGACCTCCCTACCTGACCCACAACCCCAGCAAAGTGTATGGGGATCCATAGCCTTGGTATGGTTGGGGTCTAACTGGAAGATGGGTGTGTCTGGGGAAGCCTGGGAGCTCGGGCCTGACCCTTGGAGCCCAGAGCAAGAAGAACACTCTGTCAAGTCAGATCCTACCTGCAAATGGTCACTAAATTGGCATGAAGCTGTTCAGTAACAGGCCTGAGGGTGCCCAGCTCAGACTGTAGAACTGGGAATGAATCCCACAGACAGGCAGACTGGACCGGGCCTAGGCCCACTGGATATCCTCACTCCTGGGCCACTGCCAATGCTTTTGAACTTGTTGGGGAGTAGGAGCCAGGGCAGAACCTGGTCCAGAGGACAGCAAGAAACATCTACTGACGCTTACAGAGACTCCATCCCTCTGTTGTTCAGGCACGCCAGGCAGCCAGCCCAGAACATGGAGGGCAGATGTGGCAGCCACTCATGATGTGCTGCCTAACCTGGGCCTGGCTAGATGGGCCCATCAGGCCCAGGAGGCCAGGGGCCTGAAGGCTGTAGCAGCAGAAAGCTGTGGCCCTGGTTAGAACAACTTCGGCTGATCTGGCAGCCCTGTGGGATCTGGGTGGGCTGGAGCATGTGTTTCCATCAGTGGGCAGGTGGGACACCCTATCCATGCAGGAAGAACTGGCTGCCCGCAAACCTGCGCCTCCACAAAGGGACTTGCCAGCCACAGGCTTGTGGGCTCGCAAGAGGACTACAAAGGCAGGTCTGCCTGCTGACTGATGGCCCCACCGATGGCCAGGCAGAGCCCACGTCACAGCTCAGCGCCCAAGGATCTGGCAGTCCCCTCGGGCAGGACTGGGTACCACTTGCCCACAACCAGCTTTTCTGGCAGCTCTGTATCAGAACCAATAAAGTGCACTTGTTCTTAGAACTGCATCCTGTCTGTGTGTCTGCTTACCCTGCCCCTGCAAGGACACAGGGCTGAGGGTGAGGAGGGTGGCCCTGTAGGTTGACCACACCTGGGACATGGCCTTACCTCCCACAGCCTGTGGACTCTCCAGCTAATTAGTGTTAATTCTGTTTGTAGTTGTTCCCCCAAAGCTTGTGCGCCTCCATTTGCCATAACAGAGTTTGACTTGCCTTGTGACAAGTAGAGCTTGCTCTGTCTGGGTAAGTTGCCTTCCTCCCGGGCTGAGCCTCTCCTTGGCTTGGTTGGGGAAGGCACTACCACCTAGCACTGCTCAACACTAACTGCTGGCTATTTCTGGCCCTATCTGTCTCCACAGAAGTCCAGTTCCGGCCATATCGCACAGATGACTTCATCACACGCCTGTACTATGAGACACCACGGTTCACAGTGCTGAACCAGACTTGGGTCCTGAAGGCTCGTGTGAATGACTCAGAGCGCAACCCCAACCTGTCGTGCAAGCGCACACTTTCCTTCCAACTCCTCCTCAAGAGCAAGGTCACAGCACCCCTGGAATGCTCCTTCCTGCTGCTTAAGGGCCCATATGACGACGTGAGGATCAGTCCTGTCATCTACCACTTTGTCTTCACCAACGAGAGCAATGAGACAGACTATGTGCCCCTGCCCATCATCGACTCTGTGGAGTGCAACAAGCTGCTGGCCGCCAAGAACATCAACCTGCGGCTCTTCCTATTCCAGATACAGAAATAGAATGGGCCCAAGACTCCTGAGGAGCAGAGGGCTGTGGCCTGACACCACTCTCCTGTTCACCCCTGGCTTGGCAGTGGCTTCACACAACTCTCTGATCATTTTAGCAAAGGAGGAGAACAAGCAAAATCAAACACTGGGAAAGTCTGCATGTGTGTGTGATGCAGTTCCCACCTCCAGCTCTCCCTTTCACCCCCACCACCCCTTCCCAGGGCAGCTGGAGGCTGGGTTGACCTCAGAGGAGACCATGCTCTGGGCTCTTCAGGCTCAGGGCCAGCAGGAAGGAGGGCAAGAAGCCTGCGGCCCCTGCACAGTCCAATCCACACAGCTTGGTTGCACTTCCTGCCCTGGTCCCTGGCTGGGCTCAGGGGCCCTCATTGACTTCAGACAGCGTATTTGATTGCGATTAAAAAGGCAGCCTTGTTTCCTACTTGATGTTTTGTTGGCGGGGAAGGCGCATCTTTGAATGGACAGCGTGGAAGCTTTGGTTTGGCCTGATGGTCAGAGCCCACCTTGTCTCTGTTACTACATCCATGGATGCCCCCCAGGAGAGACTTGGAGACACTGCCTCCCCTACAGCCTATCACAAGGTTCTTAGGACAGGCCTGAGCAGAGAGAGACAGGAAGGGTTGAGGCTCCCCCAGCCACGCAGCTGCTCCCAGGGAGGCAGGACTCTGCCACCAGGGCTCAGCAAATGTTTTCGGAATGCAGGGTGAAAAATTCTTTCTTCCCAGGAAAAAAACTAAACTCTTTACAGGCTCTTCTATAAGTGATGCAGTTTTAATGAGAGAGAATCCATTCACTCTACTTAGTCTGGAGGGCACAGTATCATGAGGATGTAGAGGAGCAGGTGCAGGCTATGCCAGCTCAGTAAGGCAAGGTCTGCCGTCAGAGACTGGCTGCTGGCCACAGTGTGGTTTCCTGACTGAAAGAGGTAGGCCCACCCCAGGCTTGACTTGCAGTCCTCTGATGTTCTGAGGGGTGGCTCTGAGCAGCACTAGTATTTGGGACTCAGAGGGTAGGAAGCAGCCCTGCCTGGAGGAGCTGGTCTCTGATCCATTCTTCCCGGGGACCCTCAGAGGTACTGGGAAGGGTAGAACTTGATTAGGAGATGGGGCTCGTCTGTGATAGTTTTTTGTTGCTTTAATACCAAAGAACTGGTTTCCTCTACCCTGGCAAAGCCTACCACATGCCTCAGAGCAGCTACCACCTGGCCCCTGCAGGCTGCCTTGGCCTGGGACCCACTACTATGCACCCTGAGAGTCTGAGGGGCAGGTAGTCCTGGCTAGGTACAGAGTTTAGGCCATTGACCCCTGAGGGCTCTTCCCACCCTGACCTTAAAGGTCAGGGGGCTGAGAAATGGCAAGAAGGGACTATAGGATAGGGTGTAAGCTCCAGCCATATTCCTGAGCATGGCTGACAGAGGCCAGTATATCCCCCTGAATCAGTTCTGCTCTCACAGGCAAAAGCTTCTCAGGACTCTTTCTGAGAATCCTGTTTGGGTTCATGTTCCCAGCTCAGGGCATCAGCCTGCTGGGAGTGCCCCTTGGGGAGTCTTGTCTTCTGTAAAGTTGATGGACCAGGGGTGTTGGGAAGGCCTGTGTTTGGCTTCTACTCTTTGCAAAGAAAGACCCACCCCAGGTCCCAGCAATCCGTGGGGTCCATAGCCTCTCAAGTTCACCCAGGTGACACCCTACGTCCACCTGGCAGGCACACAGAAGACCTCAGGAGGACAGGCACAGGCAGAGGCCCTCTGGGGAGTCCCATCTATTCCAAGGTAGGGGGTGTGGGTGACTTGCCTTGTCTACCTGTATTTGGGTGTGTATGAAAGACTGAGTAGAGGGCAGCCTTGTAAACTTCTGGGGTAGATCAGGGTGGAAGGCTTGTTCCTTATAGGCACAGCCAAATGGGAACAAGGTGGGAGGCAACTGGGCTGGCAAGGGAGGCAGGGGCCTAGCTCGCAGTCCTGTGGCCTCCTCAGTGCCTGGCAGCCAGCCCAGTTTGGGGGGCAGGGGATAGAAGGAGCCAGCCCAAGGCATCACTGGGGGCAAGGCCCTCCTAGAGGTATCGTGTATCTGGGGGTCAGGCATCCCAGTGCAGTCCCCAGTGTGACCCTGTCCTGTGACTGTCCCATGTAGCATCTGAGCCTTGCAGTCCAGGGATACTGACTGGGCAGCTGAGAAGACTGGCGTGTTCCTCAGCCATGCTGGGGGATGGTGCCACAAACCTCCTTGTGGCAATGTCACTGTGGGCCCTTTATTGCTTGGGGTGCCACATCTACTGGTTTGTCTCAAAATCTTCTGTCATCTTGCTGTCCCGACCTGGTTCTTTATCTGTTAGTTCTGCAGGTGGGGTGTGCCCGGCCTTGGCAGATGTGGGGGAAGCCTGGGGGTCGTAGGCTAAGCAAGGCCTTCCCTTCCTTCTCTCTCACAGGTCTTAACCCCACTCCCTGTAAGCACCATATCCCTCAGTTTGCCCAAAGTGAGACATTTACAAACATAATAAAAATAATTTTTTAAAGAGCAGAGCAAGAAGTGTTTTTATGGCTGTTGGAAATGACTGTCATGTCACTTTTGTGGTCTGCGTTTTCTTTGAATATTTTCTGTATGTAACTGTAGTTTAAAAAAAAAAATTCCAAACAATGTTTTGTCTGTGTTTCCTTACCAAAAGACAGCCTCTTGGTGGGCGGGGGAACCTCCTGGGCTCTACCAGCCTCTCAATTGCCTGCTGCCTGTGGCTACCTCCCCTTTCCAGGCCTCCAGCCCTGTGCAGTAGGGAAAGAAGCATAGAGAAGCCTGGCCAGTAGGGAAACAAGCATAGAGAAGTCATATAGTCTCTGAAGGAGAACTGGGCTCCTAGGAGCTACACTGTCCTGTGAACCCTGGAGCAGGAGAGAAGGCAGTTGATGATCTTTCCCAGCCACTCTTGGGGGGAGGCGCTCTGTCTTGAGCCACCCTGTTCCCAACCTATTTGAGCCAGCCTCTGCTTCCATGCCTTGCTCCTCCTGTCCTTTCACTGTGCCCCTCACCTCACCTGTCTTCCACGATGCTGCCTTGGTTTCAGAGCCACATTTGTGGGTAGGGAAAGAATTGGTGATACAGGCCTCCAAGTCCCATCCCCAACACGCCCAGGGGTACAGTGAGTCCCAGCTGGGGGTCTTTCAAAGCACCTCACACTCCAAAAGGAGGGCTACATGCATTTGATTTCCTTTCTCCCCCTGTGCAGCTCTGCAGGCTTAGTCTCACTGTACCCCTGCAGTCTCACACCTGCCCAGCCACAGACCACAGCAGGAGGCCAGCACTCTGCTACATCAAACTGGCTCTGGCATACTTCCTGGAACTACCTGCCCTCCACATCTCTCTTCCCATCAGACTTCACTGTCTGTCCACTGGTTAGGATTTTTACCCCATTGAGTCTGTATTGATCACAATAGAAAATAAACCCCTCCATCTCTCCTCTAGTCCTCTGTTGGACTTTGCACCCATCCTCCTCTGGGTTCTTCAGTATACAGACAGTGGCACCAGCTGCCCAGGGCTGGATTTGCTGCATAGCCACATAGACAGGAGTGAAAGTCCCAAGACATTTGAGCCTCAAGGTAAGAGGGGTGAGGTACCCCAAGAATTCCAGACATTTGTCAGACCCTGGTGCAGGTGAGAAATCTGGGTGAAAATACCGCTAAACCAGACCCTGCCTCCCTCTTACCTGTCAACACAAAGCAGCTTTGCAGTTTTAGTGTGACTTCACTGAATATTCCAGTAACATCTGCCAGCACACATAATGAGGAAACTACTTTGTTCATTTTGGAAAACACATTCCCCCCCACCTCCCAACATCCCTAGGGTTTGAATCCCCAAATGTGATAGGCTGTGTCCACTGGCAAGTGAGCAGTTCCCAGTAGCATTCATTCCTCGATTAAATTCATATGCCCAAATTGAAGTGTAGGACTTGCTTTGGCAGCACATATACCAAATTTTCTTTTTTGGTGCTGGGGATCGAACTCAGGGCCTTGCGCCTGCACTGTAACCACTGAGCTAAATCCCCAGCCCATACATATACCAAATTGCAAGTGTATTTTACAACAAATCACTTTGTTTTTGGTTTTTTTTTGGTTTTTTTTTGTTGTTTTTGTGACAGAGTCTCGCTGTGTAATACAGACTGGCCTTGAACTCGCAGTCTTGCTGCCTTCGCATCCCGAGTGGTAGGCTCAGGCGGCAAATCACTTTTATGTCCTCTTAGAGTAGTAGTAAGTGTTTTTAAAAAGTTGCAAGTGTAAGTAGGTGGTGCGTGCTTTAACTGGAAGAGGAAGTGAGACGAACGTTACAAAATGCTTGTAACAAAAGGGCACGTGGACTCATAGACAGCCAGGTGGGTGCCCGAGCCAGAGGCCGCAGCGGGCTGCGACCCACAAAACCCCGGTTCATGGGGATGCTACAGCGGAGGCCAGCCCCTCTGTGCCGAAGCTTCGCCCGCGACGCCGGCCTACAGTCCGGCACTGCACAACCCGCCTCCCGCAAGAACGCAACCCTTACAAGGTGGCCTTCCGGGCAGGACTGAGCATGCGCAGGGATCTGGGCGTGGCCTACTCAGAGGTCGGCGTAGCGCGGGGCGGGGGCTGGGCGGAGCCTCGGCGCTGCGCGGGAAGTCTGGATCCCGCGATCACGGCGGTGGCTCGATCATGCTCTTGGAGCGTGAGCTTCGCCGTGAGTCCCTCGGGGCGCAGGTGCGGGGGCTCGGGGTGGGGAGTGGACCTCGGCTCAGCACCCCCCACTCTCCTTCCTCCCAGCAGAGCTGAACAAGGCCAAGGCCAGAGCGCAGAGGAGCGGACAGCTGCGGGAGGAGGCGGCCTTCTGTCACCAGCTGGGAGAACTGCTGGCAGGCCATGGTGAGCGCGCGCACGGGCGCCGGGCGCGGTGAGGACCCGACCCTTCCGGGCCGCCCGACTGGTGACGACGTAATGCCCCTCCCTAGGCCGCTACGCGGAGGCCCTGGAGGAACACCGGCAGGAGTTAAGGCTGCTGGAGGGCGCCCAGGACCCCTTGGGATGCGCAGTGGCCCACCGCAAGATCGGAGAGAGGCTGGCCGAGATGGAGGACTACTCGGCGGCCCTGCAGGTGAGGCACTGTGGCCTCCCAGGAGGTGGCAGGAGCCGTTAAGGGACTATTCAGCTCTGTATGTGGGAGAGGTGAGGGGACCTATTGCTGCTAAGGACCATGGGCAACACGTCAGCGACTCCTACTCTTCTGTGACAAAGGACCTCGGCTAGTTGCAGCGTGGAGCCGCTGTCACTACAGAGAGCTCTTGGTGCAGAGCAGAGGTAGCATATGTGAGCAGCTCTATGGGGTTTTGGGGCAACAGGGGGCTCTCCTGGGCAAGAGTAGCTAGCTTCCCCTCGAGTCCAGACTGAGGGTTTGCTTGACGTGGAGTCAGTTCAGTGGATTTTCCTCTCCACACCAGCATCAGCATCGCTATCTAGAGCTGGCTGGCTCCCTATCCAACCACACGGAGCTGCAGAGGGCCTGGGCCACCATTGGCCGCACCCACCTGGATATCTATGACCACTGCCAGTCGAGAGACGCCTTGCTGCAGGCCCAGGCTGCCTTTGAGAAGAGCTTGGCTATCGTGGATGAGAAGCTGGAGGGTGGGTACCCTTGCCCAGCCTCTCTGCACCTCTGCCTCCCAGGGCCCTCCCTTTCCAAGGTGCCTGTGTGAGGGTTTGCAGGCCTATGCTGCCACCTCCTCCAACCTGGCAGGCTTCTGCTCTTTGTGCTCCTTACACTGTCTGTAGCAGGACCCCTGACTCTACCATGAGAGACAGAAGGAAGGGTGGGGGAAAAGCTGGAAACTCCACCTTGGGAGGAGACTGCTGAATGTTTGGAGGGGGCATCTTCCAGGGATACTGACCCAGCGAGAGCTGAGTGAGATGAGGACCCGACTCTACCTCAACCTGGGCCTTACCTTTGAGAGCCTGCAGCAGATGGCCCTGTGCAATGCCTACTTCAAGAAGAGCATCTTTCTTGCTGAGTGAGGCCCCAGCCCCACCCCAGGAGGGAGCAGGGTAGACCATTGTATCCTCCTGAGAGGGCAACCTGGCAAGGCTCTTGATTTTCCATAAACAGAGAGGCCCCTCTCTGCACCACAGCCCCTCTCTGGACCACAAACTAGGGAGGAGCAGACTTGGGGCCCAAGACCATTGCATGGCAGGGCTGGGATCTGCATGGCATCAGTACCTGTAACTGACTGAATGTCTCCTCCACCTCAGTGGCATCTTAAATACTCCAGTGTTCTCTGTCCACTCTTCCAAAGTTACATGGTCCTGGGGACCATGGGCAACATGGAAAACTGTAAGCACCTGTTATGTCTACCCCTTACAGGCATAACCACCTCTATGAGGACCTGTATCGTGCCCGCTACAACCTGGGCGCCATCCACTGGCGTGCAGGGCAGCACTCTCAGGCCATGCGCTGCCTAGAGGGGGCCCGGGAGTGTGCGCGTGCCATGAAGAAGCGGTTCATGGAGAGCGAGTGCTGTGTGGTGGTCTCACAGGTGCCACTCTCACCCACTCTAGGTGTATCTTCTGGGTGGGTATGGGCCTTGGGGAATATGCAGGCTCACTTTCCTTTGCTTCCCAGGTCCTCCAAGACCTAGGAGATTTTTTGGCTGCCAAACGAGCTCTGAAGAAGGCGTATAGGCTAGGTTCCCAGAAGCCTGCACAGAGGGCAGCCATCTGCCAGAGCCTCAAGTATGGTGAGGCTGGACAGGAGCCTGAGGCTGAATAGCCTGAAAGGGTGGGAAGGCTTTGCTCTCTCAGTAGAGGAGGCCCAAGCATAGGTTCTTGGGGAAGTGGCAGCTTCAGCAAGGGCCTCTTCTAGCAAGAGGGGCAGGTCTCTATCAAGAGGAGACCCTCGCTTTTGTCCGAGTCTAACAAGGGGCACTGAAGTGTGAGGGAGACACTGGCCTGGCCTTTACTCATGAGGCAGCATCTTTATTGACAAGTTGAAAGCAGTAGTCGTCCACCATTCTGCTAAGATGAGAGAGCAAGCAGGTGGCTCAGACACTAACCAAAGTGACAGTCAAGTGATAGTTAACAGTGGGTGGCTTGTGCTGCCAGCCAGGCTCCATTCCAGGCTGTTTTGCATTTTTGTTCTAATCTTTAAGGTGCTTCATACAGATTCTCCTACTGTCCAGGTTTTGCCACTGGCCAGGTAGAGGCATAGAGAGGTTAGATGGCTTGCCAGAGGGAACTGACTGGCAGGGATAAAGCTGGGTCAGGGCCCTATGTGATACTGCCCCTTATACAAGACTCTTTCCAGCAGTGCTGGCAGTGGTCCAGTTGCAGCAACGGCTGGAGGAAACTGAGGGCAGTGACCCTCAGGGTGCCATGGCCATCTGTGAGCAGCTGGGAGACCTGTTCTCTAAGGCAGGCGACTTCCCCAAGGCAGCTGAGGCTTATCAGAAGCAGGTGTGTGGCCCCTAGGTGGGGGTGGGAGGAAGAGGCTGGCAAGGTGCAAATGAATGTAGATCTCACTACACTGGCTCTCCAGCTGTACTTCGCTGAGCAGCTGAACAGACCAGACCTTGAGCTGGCCATCATCCATGTGTCCCTGGCCACCACACTGGGAGACATGAAGGACCATCGCCAGGCTGTGCATCACTATGAAGAGGAGCTGAGGCTGCGCAAAGGCAATGCCCTGGAGGTGAATGGTCCTTCTCCTCCTACCCCCCACCCCCGGCAGGTTTGTCCCCATGACTCTGCCTTGGGACCATTGCTCCCCAGTCAGGCGGCATGGGTAGATGCCGCCACTGGGCAAGCACTTCCAAGGAAATAGGGCAGGATCAAGGCACATGTTCCTGTTTCATGTGGGAGATGGGGAAACCAGTTTATGTCTGTGCCAGCTGGACGTTATGGCAGCAGCCACCAGCCTTGTTCTCTGCTCCAGGAGGCCAAGACCTGGCTCAACATTGCATTATCCCGAGAAGAGGCTGGTGATGCATATGAGGTGCTGGCATCGTGCTTCCAGAAGGCTCTCAACTGTGCCCAGCGGGCACAGAGGCCCCAGCTGCAGGTACAAGAGCCAGTCCCATCCACACTGGGTCCCCACCAAGCCCAGCACCTTTGCAGCTTGCCTGCTCCCCTTGTTCCATACTCACATCTTTCCCTACATGCCCTGCACTCCCGGACTTGAGCAGAACATCCCCTCTGCTCCTCAGAGGCAGGTCTTACAGCACCTCCACACTGTGCAGCTGAGGCTGCAGCCCCAAGATGCCTCTGGCACTGAAACCAAGCTTCAGGAGCTAAGTGTGGCCAAAGAGGAAGAAGAGGAAGAAGAAGAGGAGGAAGTGGAGGAAGAGGCCATTGAGGCTCTGGAGACCATCGAGCTGGAACTCTCAGAGAGTGGTGAGGGCTGAGTGCTGCTTTGACTGCTGTGCTGGCTACACTTAGTGTTATTCCCCTCCCCTGAGCTGAGCCTTGCGCTGGGCTGCTGAGAACTGGTGCTGTGCCCTCACAGAACCTGTTGAGGACTTGTGGTAGGGAAACAGCCGCAGGCAGACAGGGGAACGAGTCCTGTGGAAGTGGATGAAGAAGGCTGGCAGCATGCAGGAAGCTTGAGGAAGCCCAGTGGTCAGGTTGAGTGGGCATCAGCCCAGGGAGGCTACGTGAGACCAGAGCCTGGGAGATGGTCCCATTAGAGGCATGTGTCTAACGTCCAAGGCAGGTGAGACAAGTGTGTGTCAAAGAGGGCCTTGCTGCCCAGTGTCAGAGCTGAGCACATTCAAGAGGCCCGCTCAGCCAGCTGTGCAGAGGGTAAATGTGAGAGTGCCTGGAGCAGAGTGTTCAGATTATGGGGACAGAGACAGAGAGGCAGTGTGTGGGCTGAGAGCAAGGTGGGAAGTGTACAGATGCAGGGTTGTTTCCACCTGAGCAGTGAGTGGTAGGGAGCCTGTCCATAAGATTTGGGGTATGAGTTTCTTTTTTTTTTTTGGGGGGGGGGTGCTGGGGATTGAACTTGTGCTTGCTAGGCAAGTGTTCTACCACTTGAGCCAAATCCCCAACCCCTGGGGTATGGCCTTGCTGTCAGGTGTGAATTTAAGGGGCTTCTACAAGTAGCCTAGCAGCTATAAGAAGCTGGGGCTATATTTTATAGAAGAGGTCAGTTTGGGTGTCACTGGTGTGTAGCTGATGTGGGAAGAGAGGACTGAGGACTAGAACTTCAGAGAATGCCACTCAGCAGGCAGGAACAGTAATAGAGGCCAGTGAGCTGTGTGTGGTGGCACATGCCTGTAATCTCAGAACTTTGGGAGGCTGAGGCAGAAGGATCACACATTTAAACCCGTTCTGGGCAAAGTAGCAATAGCAATGCACTGTTGGGGGAAGGGGGGGCAATGAAGGAGAACGGTGTAAGAGTGGTGAGGGTATAGAAAGGAGCCAGAGGCAGCCAGTTGGGAACAGAGGGCTTGATGAAAGGGGGTCTGGCAAGAAGCACCAAAAGCAGAGGAAGGGGCTGGGAATCCAGGAGCATGTAGGGCACCTGGCCTAAGGGAGTGAGTGATTTGGCTTCATAAGAGTACATCCCAGGAGAAAGGGTGGCAAGTGGGGATGGAGACTGGTCCCTGGGTGCAGGGGCAAGAGGCCAGCACAGGCTGGACAGAGAGAGGCAGGCTTGGATGGGACAGAGAGGCCAGATGTGTGTCTCCTGCGGGTGGAAGTAGGTTGTCAGCAGGGCCAAGGGGACAGTCAGCTTTGGGCCCACCTGGCTGAGGAGCCCTGGAGCCCACTGTCCCAAGTTCCACTTTTCTTCTCAGCAGTTAGAGAGTCTGGGTGGGGCAGGGTCTTCTCTGCTGGACTCCCTCAGGCTCAAGGCTGGGCTGGCTGTGTTCCAGAGGATGATGTCGATGACCCGTCTCGGGAGCCAGAGGAGGATGAAGAACGTCAGGGCTGCCTGGGCCGGCGGAAGGTGAACAAGGTGAGGATGATGCTCCCTACCCCACCATGGGCCCAGTAGCAGCATCTACCCCTCACTCATCTACCTGGGCTGGGGCTACTGTGTCTACAGTGGAACCGGCGCAATGACATGGGCGAGACCCTGCTGCACCGAGCCTGCATCGAAGGCCGTCTTCGTCGCGTTGAGGACCTTGTGAAGCAGGTAGGCTGCCAACCCAAATGCATCACCTACCCCTGGCTCCATTCCAGAGGAGCTGTAAGCTTGGTCAGGATCTCCATCATGTTCAGAATGAGACCTGAGGGGCCAAGCACACAGTGCAGAGTCTCCCCACCAGGAACAGGGCAGCTCAGATGCTGGAGGAGGCACAGTAGCTGCTAAGCCAGCCAGGGAGATAGGCTAAGCCCTGCTTTCACTGCTGAGACCAGGATGAGAGGAGGAGAGGGCCAGATCTAGGGGTAGACTGTCGGGCCTCATCCTTCCTCAAACCATAAAACCTCTGGGACCAGGCCAGCCTACAGGGCACAAAAGGCTGGCTCCTTCCTGTCATTGGTCACAGGGCCACCCTCTGAACCCTCGGGACTACTGTGGCTGGACGCCTCTACATGAAGCCTGCAACTATGGGCATCTGGGTAAGCGAAGGATGAGCAGGACCTGCCATGTGGGGAGGACGTGAGGAGTGAGGAGGGGTGTGAGCTGGTGCTGGAAGCTAGGCTCATATGCTCCGGCCCACAGAGATTGTCCGGTTCCTCTTGGACCATGGGGCCTCGATGGATGATCCTGGTGGTCAGGGGTGTGAGGGCATCACCCCTCTGCACGATGCTCTCAACTGTGGCCATTTCGAAGTGGCTGAGCTGCTCATTGAGCGAGGGGCATCTGTCACCCTCCAGACTAGGAAGGTGAGCCTCGTGTCGGTGGAGGCAGGGCTGGCAGGTGGGGCTATCTGTCCCCTGCTCAGCTGGCTTCTACACAGGGCCACAGCCCACTGGAGACGCTGCAGCAGTGGGTGAAGCTATATTGCAAAGATCTGGACCTTGAGACACGACAGAAGGCAGCAGCTATGGAGAGGAGGCTCCAAGAAGCCTCTTCAGGCCGAGGCAAGTAGCACTTCCCCTGTCCCTTGGGACATCGCCCCTGGGCCCTGAGCTCTGACTCCAGGGAATCAGTGTAACACAGGTAGTGGGGTAAGAGGTGCTGGGCACTGTCTCATTACAGATTCTCTTTCCTGCAGCCCCTCACAACATTCCAGCCCCCCGAACTGTCCTAAGTAACTGTCTGTTTGACCCTGAGACCTCTCCTCCCTTGAGCCCCCGCCCCAAACCCCTAGCCTCTCCAGCCCATGCTGGGATCTCACCAGAACAGACCACATCAGCTGTGGCCAGGCCTCGAAGGAGCAGACACAGGCTGGGTAGCAGTAGCAGCTCAGAGGGTGACAACAGTGTGAGCTCCCATGGGCCATCCCAGAAGAGGCTGAGGTGCTCTGCCTTGGCACAGCAGGATGAGGCCCGGACATCTGGGACTACTAGCAGTAGGGAGGCAGCCACAGCAGGCACCAGCTGTGCAGCGTACCAGGCAGCCATAAGAGGTGTGGGCAGTGCTCGGAGCCGCTGCCGGGGACCTGGCCCACTTCGAAGGACAGGTGAAGGCCCTGTGCCCCAGGCAGCACTCATTCCTGAGAAGGAATACCTGGATGGAGACTGGCTAGAGTTGGATGAACCCTTGATGCACAGCCGCCCATCCCACCTGGCCTGCCCTCAGGGCAGTAGGGATAGTGGCACCAGTGCCTCACAGTCAGACAAGGAGGAGGAGCACCTCATCAGACCCAGGGGCCAGGCCAAACAGAGCCGTCTAACCTGTTTCAAGAGTTGGAGTGCATTGGATAAAGTGAGAGGCGTGGCTGCAGAGCCCCCTGGGAATCCCATCATGCTCAGGGCCTTGGGGCCCAGCGGAGAGAATCCTGAAGCAGGCCAGTCCATGGTGGGTACACAAACTGGGAGTAGAGCTGGTGTCCCAGCATGGGAAGGTTGGGTAGAGGACTCTGTCTTTTCTGACTGCTCCTTCCCCTGCCCCTACCTGCCAGAGTCTGGTTCAGCCCCCACCTATCCGGGTTCGTGTTCGAGTTCAGGATCATCTTTTTCTCATCCCTGTCCCACACAGGTAAGATGTCACTTGCCTTCTCCCAGCCCCACCCCCCTATGCCTACCCTGCAGCTCTATGCCAAGAGGACACAGTGCTTTTGTGTGTGTGTATCAGGATGGGACACATGACAGTACTCCCTCTGACTTTATCCCCCTCCCCTACTGTGCCCCAGGGTGCCTGAGTGAGAATGTCCTGCACAAGCTCAGGCACAAGTCCAAGGAAGAGGGTGAGAAAGCAACCAGATGAGGATGGTGTAGGCACTAAGCTGGGATGGCAAGACCCCAGAGCATTTCCTAGACTCAGTGTGTTACCCTTCCCCACAGCAATGAGGCCCACTCTGTGGCCTGGCTGGTGGAGCAGGCTGCCCAACGCTACTACCAGACCTGTGGGCTGCTGCCGAGGCTCACCTTACAGAAGGAGGGGGCCCTGCTAGCCCCTCAGGACCCCATCCCTGATGTGCTGCAGAGCAATGACGAGGTGGGCAGTCGGGCCACGGGCATGGGCTGCCCCTCTTGCTGGGATGATCACTCACCATGCTCCCTAGGTATTGGCTGAAGTAACTTCATGGGACCTCCCCCCACTGACTGACCGCTACCACAGGGCCTGCCAGAGCCTGGGGCAAGGTGAGGGCCCAGGAGAGTCCTGGCCTTGTTTGGAAGATTGGGCTGAAGGACTGGGCATGCAGGCTTCACCCACGTGTGGTACTCCCAGGTCCACTGGGCACCCCTCCAGCCTAACACCTGCCACACATGAGGGCAGCAGGTGGGGCAGACAGGCTAAAGCTCATGGGAGGTTGGGTGGGATGTTGTAAAGCAACTGACATTGCAGAAGTGAACCCTGGCGAGGAAAGTGGTGTGGGCTTTGAGCCACCAGGAAACTTACCTTGGGATGAAACCTGCTTCATGCAAGGAGCTCCCAAAACACTGAATCCCAGGCCTGTGGGAGTAGGCTCAGCCTACCTCCAGGCTGCCTGGTTTGCCTACAGGGTTCAGAGGGCAGAGTGTTGGCTCTGGCTGCAGTGACCCATATCTCCCTCCCCAGGGGAGCACCTGCAAGTGGTGCGGGCCATGGAGTGCCAGGACTCAGGCCTCTCCTTCAGCATCTGTTCCCTAGGCCTGCACCACGCCCAGCTCATGCCTCTGCTTCGGGCCCTCAAGATGCACACTGAGCTCCGTGAGCTGCGCCTGGTGGGGAACCGGCTGGGGGATGGATGTGCCACTGAGCTGCTAGCTGCCCTGGGCACTATGCCCAACCTTGTCCTCCTCGACCTCTCTTCCAACCACCTGGGCCAGGAAGGTCTGCGACAGCTTGCTGGGGGGCCCATGGGCCAGGCCACTTTGCAGGTACTGGCCCAGAAGTCTGGAAATATCAGGGCTCTCCTTTAGCCAGTCACTAGGTTGTCTGGGAGAGCGGCTCATGCCCAACACTGGAGTAGGCCTGTGCAAGAGATCAGACCCTCTGGGAGTTCAGAGCCCACTCATGTCTTCCACAGAACTTAGAGGAGCTGGACTTAAGCATGAACCCTCTGGGTGATGGCTGTGGCCAGGCCCTGGCCTCCATCCTGCGGGCCTGCCCCTTGCTCAGTACTCTGCGCCTGCAGGCCTGTGGCTTTGGCCCCGACTTCTTCCTGAACCACCAGGCAGCCCTGGGTAGTGCCTTCCAAGGTGAGCTGACCAGGCAGGTCTAGTCTCTGAGCCCAGGTGGTGAGGGGAGTCAGGGCCCTTGAGTAGAAGGCCCTGGGATATCAGGTGTGTCAGGCATGGCTTCTCCAGCTTCTGCAAACACACAGGTAGACCTGCCTGGGCTGTTACCCCCGAGACACCCCAGCCCCTGTTACACCTCACCTCGTGGGGTGCCAGGCAGGCTATCTCTGGCCCTGAAGATTTTCTGTGTCTGTGGCCTGAATCTTCTACAGTCTCAAGCAGTTCTACCATGAGCCCACCAGGATGCTAAGACGGCAGCCCCAGTGCCAAGAGCTGGAAACTGGGGCCACCCAGGGGAGGTGCCTGGGGATGGGCAGCTGTGTTGGCAATGCTCCCTGGTCTCCAAACATGTCCTGGCCCAAGGCCCCATCTCCAGCAAGAGAAACAGAGAAAGCTTTTTCCTGGATACCTCAGTTTCCCCACACAAAATTCAGGGATAAGTTTCTCCAAAGGGGTCATGAAGGTTCTGGGCCTGGAACTCTGGGTGTGGTTCAGGGTGGATGGTAGTGACCTGGGGGTGACAGGTTCTGGCCCTGATGCAGATGCTGAGCGCCTGAAGACCCTGTCCTTGTCCTACAACCCACTTGGCACCCTTGCCCTGGGTAGGACCCTGCAGAGCCTGCCCACCTGTACCCTCCTGCGCCTAGAGCTCAGCTCTGTGGCAACTGGCAAGAATGACTTGGGCCTCATGGAGCCTATAGTCAGATACCTAACCAAGGTACATAGTGGGGAATGTGCTGCCAAGCCAGAATAAGGGGGTATTAGAGGTCAGAGGCCTATGGTCCCAGAGCTGAAGACTTGGGGCTCTGGGAAGGGCTATAGGGAGAGGGAGGGTCTTGGGAAGAATAGTCTGGCACATTTGTATGTATGCCTGCTGTGGGCTGTGACTTCCTGGTCACTAGGAAAGATGCTTGGGACTAGAGTGGCCTCCCTGCACCGGGCAGGTCCCAAAGGACCTACCAGTTCCACCACTCCCACATGTACCTTGTACCCTCTTCTGCGGGCTGTTCCAGATAGGCTGGGTCCCTGTGATTTCCACATCACAGCATGCCAAGTATAATTTATACCTGGGAGAAGTGATACTTCTTTCCTATCTCCAAACTGAAGGGTTTCCTGGTATGGAGGCTTCTAGGTGGAGACAGTCAGGGCAGGTGCCATTGGGCTTGGGCTGTGCTTGTTTCCAGGAAGGCTGTGCTCTAGCCCACCTGACACTGTCTTCAAACTACCTAAGCAACAAGGCTGTGAGAGAGCTGAGCAGGTAACAACCCCACCCCACTGCAACTACCCTAAATGGACCTGATCTGAAGGCCTGGGACCTGCCCCCATGAGCTGGGTAAGGGGGTGCTCACTCCTTTCCGCTTCTACTCTGTCTCTGGGGTTGGCCCTGGTAGGCATGTTACCTTCCTTGAGTTTCTGCTCACACTCCTGGGGCTTTTAAGAGTTTTTCTCTGGTGTGTCCTTGCTTGTCACCCTTTGTGCATCAACCCACACCAGGGCTACCCCCTTGTGTCCCTGGAGCCTTGGCTGGTTCTCAAGGCTGTGTCAGGTGGTACCCAGGCCTGGCCAGGCACATCCAGAGCTGGCTATTGCAGTGCTGACCTTTGGGCAGTGTTGCTAGCCTTTGAGGAGCTTCTACTTATGCCAAGCTGGGCAAAGCCTGCTAGGTAACCTTCCTTGGTGATGGAGTGGAGCTGCCTTGGGAGCTAATTCCTGACTTCCCACATTGTCTCAGGTGTCTCCCTCTCTGCCCTTCACTTATCTCTCTGGACCTGTCTGCCAATCCCAACATCAGCTGTACCAGCTTGCAGGAGCTCCTGTTTGCCCTCCAGGAGAGGTCCCAAGGCCTCAGCTTCCTTGGTCTGTCAGGTGAGGGCTGAGTTGGCCACCTGTGTCCCAGCCCACCACACAACTTGATTGCCTGAGGCCCAGGTTCCACATGCTAAGGGGCTGTCACTGCCATTAGCCAGGTGATGAGGCTCCATGAGGCTTATGGTGAGAGGTGGTGTGCAGCAAGACAGGAAAGGGCCATGAAGACTGGGGATGAAGCTCAGTGGTAAAGCACTTAGCATGTCTCAGGCTCTAGGTTTGACCCCTAACAAGGAAGGCAGGGAAGGTAGTAGGGGTAAATGTAGGAAGAGGGAAGGAAGGGAGGGAGGGAAAGAAAGGCATGAGCCAGAAGTAGGGGAGCCTGGGGATCTCTGCCTCTGGCTCATCCAGCCTGACCCTCAAGGTATAGCATGGCAGGAAGGATTGTATTCCATAGGATTTCCTCATACTCAGTCACAGGAAGAGGAAGCCCAGGGTGATGGGTAGGTGATGAAAGCTACCACCAGAAGACTCCTCCACCTGGCAGAGACTTCTCAGATCCTATCTGTCCAAGCTGCAGCCTGATGTAGTTTGTTCCCCAGCCATACCAGGCTACCCCCACCTTAGCTCTCCAGGAGACGTGCATCTGGTGAACTGGCAGGCCCAGCTGGGATCTGGATGGAGAACCTCAGGGGGCAAAGGCTGAGCACAAGGAAGGCTGCAGTTCTTCCTGTGCCTCATCCACCTGGATACCTGGCATCTCTCCTTTTTTTCACCCAGCTCCCTGAGGTCCTGATCTTAGTGGGAACTCTGATCTGAGGATCGAACCCTGGCAGTTCAGTGACCTGTTTCCCCTCTGGCCCACAATGTACAGATTTGCAAGCAGCCCTGTGAAGTCCATTTTAGGGGCTGCAGACCAAGAGCAAGCAGGCAGTATGGGGTAGACCTGTGAGCACAGCACTGTCTGCCTGACTCCAGCCTGTGGGGAGCTCCAGCCTGCAGGGAACCTAGAGGTTAAACCTACCCTTTGCCCCTCTGCAGGCTGTGCAATCCAGAGCCCCTTGGGCCAGGGCCTCTGGGACAAGATCACCGCACAGCTGCAAGAGCTGCGACTGTGCAGCAAAAGCCTGTGCTCTGAGGACCGTGAAGCACTCCGCCAGTTACTGCCGAGCCCGGGTACATGCTTGCTAAACCAGGGCCCCAAGCTCTTCTTCAGACGTCTCTGACCCCTGTCCTGCCCTCCCTGCCTCAATAAAGCTGCTGCTGCCTCCCTCGCGTTGTTGCCTGGGGGGGGGGGGGTGAGCGCTGTGAGACTGGACTCCACTTTTACCTAGGTCCTTCCTCAAGGAAGTCTATGGGTACCCTAGGTCAGTGATAGTAAACCTTTTAGAGTTTTCAGTGGTAGCAGCCCATTACGGCTCACGTGGCACAGGTTCACCACCATTGCTCTAGACCCTAAATTCTCAGGTTTGTGTCCCAGCTAGTGGCTGGCAGAGGAGCCGGCCATGAGGGTATGGCCAGGAGTCGGAAGTGTCGTAAAGACGCAGGCCGGAGGTTTGAGTGTGTCGCAAAGATGCAGGCGGCAAGGTTGAGCGTCGAACTACTGATCGGAGTTGCTTCCGGGGTCTGCAGGCGGGCGGGAGAGCGCTGAGTCGCTGGTCTGGAATGCCCCGCCCCGTCGCCATCTCCGGGAGCAGCTGAGCGAACCCCAGGTACTCGCGGCGGGTGGCGGGAGAGCAGCTGACACCGGGGGATCAGCGTCTTGCCTGCGCCTCAGCAAGCGCTGTCAAGGGCTCGTGTTCGCTTGCTCCTGGTCACTGCCGAGGAGCGTCTGCCATGATAGTCAACCCTCCACCCTAGCCCCCTGCGTCGCCCACAGGCCTGTTTTCTCACTGTCTGGATCCTGCCACCTTCCTACAATCCACCCAGTCTCAGTTCGCCCGTGGCCGTAGTCCCATTAAACCGAAAACAAGGATGTCATTCCTAACTCCTTTTTAAAATTTCCACCCTGTTTAAAATCTTTGCGTGGATCTGTGGTTCCACCTCCAGACCATACTGGAACTGGTCCAGCCATCGGCCCCTTCTTTACTACCCAGGATCCTCTCGCGGGACTCTGGTTTTGCACTCAGAAAGCCCCAAGTCCTGTGTTCGCATGCTGTTTCCTATGCCCAGGACTTCCAGCAACTACCACCTGTTTCCACTGCCTCAGAGCAGCCTCAGCCACATGGCAAGGCAGACCTACCTAGCACCATCACTCTCCTCACCATTCGTTGTCTATGCCTGGCTTCCTCCTGATGGCCCCATAGTGTCCTGTCTATTACTTGTGTGAGGGTGGACTAGAGGCTTTGGGCCCCCAGGGACACCAGCCGCCACCCCCTCACCCCACCCTCCCTCCTTGTGGTGTCATGGCCCCCTTGAGATGCTGCTGGCTGTGTCCCCCAGGTCTCCGTGCTGTGGTGCCAGAGTCTGCAGGATGTTTCACGGGATCCCAGCCACTCCGGGTATGGGAGGTGAGTAGGGTAGTGGAGTGACTGAAGGACGGAGCTTCATCTGCTGCAGGGGCTGAAGCAGGTGGTGTTGGGGGAGGTGGTCTGTATGTCCCTACACGACCTCCATATTCATATGGCTTGCGGATGGGGTACCAAGGTGGTTTATGATAGAACACTGAGGGACCAGAGATCTCCAGGGAGGGCTGGCTTGGCCCTAGTGGGCACAGAGGTGATGACTTCAGCGTGACCAGAAACCCAGGTATCCGGGGCATCCCTGTGTCACTGAGCTTAGTTGTGTGTGACAAGCCTTGTTTGCACTGTATTGTGGCATTATCCTACTCATTGATGGAGGATGAGGCTGGCATCCCCACCTTCTAGCTCCTTCTGAGCTCTTTGGGCCACAGCAGCAGGGAGATCTCAAGGAAAAAACTGAAATGGAATCGGGACCTTGTAGTGGCCTGCCAGTTCTCTTCCTTCTCTTTTACAGCCCCTGGGAACAAACCGGAACTGTATGAGGTGAGTGGCAGGTGCCCACCTAGTCATTGTTGGGCCACAGCAGATGCCCACATGATCTCACCAGACCCTGTAGCCACCTACTGTTGGTGGCTGACATGCTGCTGCTCTCCCCAACAGGAAGTGAAGTTGTACAAGAATGCTCGGGAGCGGGAGAAGTGAGTCAAACATCCAGGCTGCCCCCAGCACAAACACTCATGGCCACCTAGCCTCCCCAGAACAGCCTCCCCCTGCCACACTGATGGTTAGGTGGAGAGACAGTATCTGAGGACCATCTGCCAGGGATGGAGTGGGAGGCAGGCTGACAGTTCTGCCATATCTGTTACCCTAGTCCCCATGCCCTTCAGCCTCCTGGGCTCCAGAGACCTGACTTTCCCTGCCCAGGGCTTTCCCTGCTTCGTGGCTGTGGCCTAATGGACAGGTTGTCTCAGGTATGACAACATGGCAGAGCTGTTTGCAGTGGTGAAGACAATGCAGGCACTGGAGAAAGCTTACATAAAGGACTGCGTCACCCCCAATGAGTGAGTGATCCACAACCCTCGGATGGCCAAGATGGGTACTCATTCTCCAAAGCCTGGTTTTGGAGTGTCTAAGCTGGGTATGCACACTATGGAGGTGCTCTTGGGTTCTAGGGAGTAGCCTTAGCACCATCTTAACCTGAAAAGCCCTGCAGGGGTGGAGAAGTGTCTATTGCTGAAGGACAGGTGTTTAAATGGATGTGGTCTGGACCCTGTCTCTGGGCACAGACTGGTTTGCCTTGCTGATAGAAGGGCCTCTGAAGGTGAGTGGGAGCCACATTGCCCAACCTGAGAGGTGGTGCTGGCCAGGCCTGGTGCCCAGCGTGGATACAGAGACTTCATGAACAGTGAGGCAACAAGCCTGACTGGCTAGTCCTCCAGGACCACAAACTTCTAGGTCATAGTGGATGGCCAACACTGTGGTCCAGTGGCCAGGCAAATGGGGTGTCTGGGCCTCTGCCCAGTGCTGACCTCCAGGTCAACGAATACCATCTGTGTGGTGATCATATTTTGGTCCTTTCTCCCTGTTTTTTTGGTTTTGTTTTGTTTTGGTTTGGTTTGGTTTTGGTTTTTTGAGACAGGGTCTTGCCATGTAGTTCAGGCTGACCTTGAACTCACTATGCAGCCCAGACTGGCCTTGAACTTTTGGCAATCCTCCTGCCTGAGCCTCCCAAGCACTGGGATTACAGGTGTGCACCACCATACCTGGTTTTCCCTGTTCTTGTTCAGAGATCTTGTACCAATCCAATGAGAGCCCTTGACCCACACCTCCCTGTCTGTGATTTGTCAACCAGTCTTTCATTAGAGCTGTCTTGTGTCTGAACAGACTAAGCTGAGGGAGAGCAAGGGGGCTGGCAGGGCTGGTCCCAGATTAGGGCAGCTGCTGGCCCTCTCCTAGGTACACTGCAGCTTGTTCCCGGCTCCTGGTCCAGTACAAAGCTGCCTTCCGGCAGGTTCAAGGCTCAGAAATCAGCTCCATCGATGAATTCTGCCGCAAGTTCCGAGTGAGTGAGCCAGTCCCTTCACCCCACAGCAAGGGTGCAATTGGGCACAGGTGTGGAGCTATTGTGGCAAGGCCCCAGGAGGTCTAGCACCCATGTTGACTCCCTGCAGCTGGACTGCCCACTGGCCATGGAGAGGATTAAAGAGGACCGACCCATCACCATCAAGGATGACAAGGGCAACCTCAACCGCTGCATTGCTGATGTGGTCTCGGTGTGCCTGGCTTCCCTTGAGGGCCCTGTGGGAGTTAGGAAAGAAGGCCTTCCTGCTACAGTCACTTGAGCATGGGGGGTAGGGAGAGCTTTTCACTGTGGATGGGAGTGAGCAGCATTCAAAGATCCCCCTCCTAGGCCCATTTGACTGCTTATAGACCCTGTGAGGGGGACACGTACAAAGTCTACTCTGGTAACCCCAGTTCCTGTACAGCCCCTCTCACAGCCAGGATCCCAAACTCCCACAACCCCAGGAGGGCCCCCCCCAAGGCAGGGAGGTGCCCAGAGCTTGGAGAACAGGGTGTAGGGAAGAAGCTGAAGAGAAAGAGGTGGGGGCTTAGCCTTGGGCCTGTGAGCTGTGAGAGGGTCTTTGCAACCTGAGCGGGTCCAAGATGGCTCATGCCCACTCCCACAGCTCTTCATCACAGTCATGGACAAGCTGCGCCTGGAGATTCGTGCCATGGATGAGGTACAGGACCTGGGAAGGAGGGGTGGGTCGGGAGGAGGGGAGAGGCAGAGGTCTCAGCCCTATCCCTGTGTCTGTAGATCCAGCCTGACTTGAGGGAGCTGATGGAGACCATGCACCGCATGAGCCACCTGCCCCCAGACTTTGAGGGTCGCCAGACAGTCAGCCAATGGTGAGTGCCTCTCAGGACTACAGAGCTGCTGGCAGCAGTGACATCATGGCCTATTGCCCTCACTCAGGCGCTGCTGTGCCCCTAGGCTGCAGACCCTGAGTGGCATGTCGGCTTCTGATGAGCTGGACGACTCCCAGGTACGCCAGATGCTCTTCGACCTGGAGTCAGCCTACAACGCCTTCAACCGCTTCCTGCACTCCTGAGCCTCCATGTGGCCCCTGGAAGATGTGGAGGTAGCATCTTAAGGGGATGGATGCTGGTGTCTTGATGCCTGCAGCTGCCCAGGACATCTGTGTGAGCCTTGATGTCCACAGCAGCCTGCCCCTGTGCCGTCAGGACTCACCCTCAATAAAGATGCTATCTTCCTGCCTGCTATGGTCTGTCCACCCTCCTGACCTGGCAGGGCTTGCCTCCTGGGGCATGCTCTGAGCACAGCCCCTGTAGCCATTGCCTTCCAAACCAGCATGATAGGCTGGGGATTTAGCTCAGTGGCTAGAGTGCTTGCCTCACAAGCACAAGGGCCTGAGTTCGATCCCCAGCACCCCCCCCAAAAAAAAAAATTAGCTTCCAAACCAGCAGGGTGGCATGGCCCTGTTGTTCATCCCATACATAGTCCATCTCATTCAGGGTTGGCAGCCTTCCCAGTAGCTATCATCTGGGTGAACTTCCACAGCACCAACTTGGGGAACAGACTTCTAGTTGGGCCAGGTGTGTCCAGAATCTAGCAGTGTGGTTACTTGCTGCCACCCCCAACAGGCTGTCACACCTGGATACTCACAGGCTGGAGGCCACCAGTTGGGTTGGTATCTTGACAGGCTACACCTTATTCTTCATGCTCAGTTCTCTAGGAAACAGTGGCAAGCCATACCACCCAGAGGCACATTGTTTTACATTGTGGCAGCCATGGCATACTTCTGCATAGAGGGTGTGGCAGAATTTAATCCTAACACTTGTGCTCAGTTGCTGAGACAACAAATGTGCTACATTCCTTAGCCAGGGCCTTCACACTGAGCTACATCACCAGCCCTTTTTCTTTTTTTTTTTTTTTGTTTGAGACAGGGTCTCACTAAGTTGCAACTCTGTTGTCTCAGCCTTCCAGAGTACTGGGATGCTAAGCATTTGCCACCACACCTGGCTAACAAGCTTGCTTTTTTTTTTTTTTTTTTTTCCCCAGACAGAGTCTCGCTGTGTTGTTCAGGCTGGCTTTGAGCTCACTGTGTAGCCCCTGCTGGCCTCAGACTTGCAGCAATCTTCCTGCCTCAGCCTCCCAAGTGCTGGGATTATAGGCATGCACCACCACACCTAGCAAATCTGCTTGATACAGACCATTTACAGCCACTGAAATAAGGGGGCTGATGGCTGGGGAGCATGGCTTTGATTTATTTTTAACTCTTACTGTAATAAAATATAAAACTTAAAATTTTTTAACTCTTACTGTAACCATTCTGAGCACACAATCCCATTGTCTAAGAACATTCCCTGTTCATCTCACCATCCAGCTCCAGAACTTCCCTTTTCTTAGGCTACAGCACTTGTCCTTTTCTGACTGCCTTATTTTACTCAGCATAATGTCCTCCAGGTTCATCCAGGCTGTAGCATGTCAGGATTTCCTCCCTTTTAAAGCTGAGTAATATTCCCTTGTACATATATACCATATTTGGGCTGCTCCAACTCTTTTTTTTTTTTTTTTTTTTTTGGTTCTAGGGATCGAACTCAGGGCCTTGCACTTAGTAGGAAGGTCTCTACCACTGAGCTAAATCCCCAACCCCCTCAACTCTTGACTGTTGTAAATAATGCCAATATGAAGATGGGTTTATTTTCTAGTTTTATAATTAGGCCAAATACAGTGAGCTTGCTGGTTGATGGGACAATGCAGGATCAGAAGGTAGGTGACAGAAGGTATTCAGAGGACCAGCTGTGCCCAGAGGGAAACCAGCCCCAAGTTGGTGGTGTGGATGGGAGATGTGCAGGAAGCTGGAGATATTGGGCTAAGAAAGAGGGTGCTGGTAGCCGGGTGTGGTGGTGTACTCCAGTAATGCCAGTATTTGGGAAGCTGAGGCAGGAAGATCACTGAGAGTTGAAGCCAGCCTGTGCTACATTAGTGAGTTCAAGGCCAGTATGAGCTACATAGTATGCCCTGTCTCAAAAAAAAAAAAAAAAAGTGCTAGGAGAGGTATGGGCCAGCGCTAAAACTCCCTGCAGTGGGGCTGGCTGAATATAGACCTTCAAAGACACAAGAAGTTCTGCCTTTTGGCACAGAGATAAGGAAGGCCTGGTCTGCCAAGTGCAGGCCAAAACCATGTTTAAATAGTGGGTGGCCGGAAGAAGCTGGTTTGGCCTAGCCTCCAACCAGCCCAGTGGTCCCAGGCAACTTCTCCGCTGTGTGTGGGGTTGTCCTCTTCATTATCTCAGGTGGTATCTCCCTGTCCCCTCCCCTAGCTGTCCTGTAAGGACAGGGTCGGATGCCATACTACAGGTGTCCCAGCGAGAAGGGGCATCATGTAATGTGCCTGAGGGCCAAGTATGCGCTCATGTGGGGTAGGCAAGAGAAGCACCTGACCCCAGGTTCAGGACACTCAGCCTAATGATAGCCCCACCCTGCCCTGCCCTGCTCAGCAGGATAGTACCGGGACAGAGTCCTCAGCCATTAGGCTCCCAGATCCCCACCCCAGCCCCAGCTCACTGGGCTTGTCAGGGGTTGGCTGAACTCCATGAGAGGGGGCAACAGTGCCTCTCCCCAGGCAAGGCTGCCTGAGACCTTCAGGGTGCCGGCTCCCTGGGGTCAAGCCCTTCCCCCACATTGCCACCTAGGTAGAGATAAGGCCCAGGGGTCAAAGGCTGGAGAGGGAATCAGCAGGGAGGGGCAGGACTGGAAACAACAGCCCTCCAACCCTCACCAGGCCTAGAGCTGAGGATACTGCCCTAACTTCCTCCTGACCCAAGAGGCCCGCCAGGTGGTGGCTAGGGCAAGGTCTCATCTTCCCTTCCTGTTTGTCTCCTGGGGCTTTGGCCACTTCCTGGAGATTTTCTCTGGAGGGCTGGTGGTGGGGAGCATGACTCAGCAAGCACCTGCTGGATTCCCTCCTACTGCCGCCCATCCTGGGCCCAGAGACCACAACCCAGAACCTAGCAATAGCCCTCATTCCAGGACCAGCTCTAGTCACAAGGCTCTGGGCACTGTGTCTGATATGTGAGTTGAGGGGCTGCTGGGACAGGATAGAGGGTGGGCAAAGAGGACGCTCAGGTGCAAACATCTGGGATAGGGCCCAAGTGTGATCTGGTATCATCTAAAGTGCACCTCTGCCCCAGATTCCCAACTTGGGGACAGCCCTCAGAGAGGGTTATACAAAGGGATGCCAGGGGCCCTTGGGGAAAGTGAGGTGGGTGGCCCTGCATGCGGCTCTGGGCATAGAGGGCAGGGGAAGTGATGCCCAAATTGCCCACCCAAGGGAAGGGGCCCAGTCCTTGCCCCCAGCAGGCAGTGGCCCAGCTCCTTGCCATCAGGGAGGATCTGTCACTGGAATGGTTAACCAGGGTACCTCCAGCAGCCAATCACAGAGGCCTGTAGGAAATATCTGGGAGAGGTCTTGGAGCCTGGGCCAGGCAGGTCTAACCCAGCCCTAGTCTGGCCACAGCAACCCACAGCTGACCTAGACGATCTCCACACAGCACCGAGTACTCTGGGGCCCCAGCATGGCGATCCTGGTGCAGCTCACACAGGGGCTGCTGCTGGCCATGCTGGTGGTGACAGGGATGGTGGCCCAGCCCACTCGTCTGCTGAGCTTGCTCACCTCAGGCCAGGGTGCTCTGGATCTGGAGGCACTGAGCGGCCTGTTAAATACGCTGGCGGACCGTGTGCACTGCACCAACGGGCCGTGTGGAAAGGTAACAGCCCCACCCGACGGGTCCCCCAGCCCAGGCCTCTTCCTGCCTGCTCCACCCCGCAGTCGGCAGCAAAGGGATCTGGGCAAACTCCAGGAGGCCGGCCAAGGCCAGTGGCTGAGCCTACCCACAGGCCAGAGCCTCCCCTCTCTACAGGGGCTCATCCAGTCCTCCCCAAAAAACAGCTCCTTTTCTTACCTCGGCTCACAAATTGACAATGGCTCCAGGAAGAAACCACACCAAGACAGGAGACTAACTGCTAGGGACTCTCTGTGTGGCCCCTAGTCGGGCTAGCTGAGCGAGCAAGGGGCAGGAGAGGGGAAAAGGTGTAAGGGGGTGTGATAGGACTTATCTGTGTGAAGGCTTGCCTCTCCCCTCTCTGGTGGGCTCAGCCCAGTTCCTGCCCACTTGCCTCTGACCATAGTGCCTGTCTGTGGAGGATGCCTTGGCTCTGGGCAGGCTGGACACACCAGAGCTCACCCCACCGATGGTCCTGCAGTCCAAATTCATCGCGCGCCTTAGTGCTGCCATGGCCCTCTACCTTAGCAACCCAGAGGGCACATGTGCAGACATCCAGGCTGGCCACTGGGCCTCCCGTGCTGACCACTTTCTGGCTCTGCTTGAGAATCCCGAGGCCATGATCACAGGCCTGAACCAGCTACTCCAGAGGATCGAGGCCCAGGCTGTCAGGCAGCCTACTGCGGAGGAGGTGAAGGCCCAGGCCAGCTAGCCAGGGTAGTGGGGGAAGGCCCAAGGGTCATAGAATAGGCCCATGGAGGCTGGGCTTGGTTGCAGCAGGGGAATAGCCCATCACAGCCTTTGGTCATCTGGGGACACACTTGGGGCCAGGGGTGGGCCAGGGGATCACAGATGGGTGTTTACTAATAAGTGGGGCAGAGACTGTAAAAATAGGGGAAGGGGAAGGTAGGCACCAGGCTGGTAGGTACAGAGCCTGGGGGAGGTGAGGAGGAGGCTGGAGATGGGTGGTTGTGTCCTGAGGTCAATGGCAATGGTGGAGCTGGAAGCCAGAACTTCACACAAGGTGGGACTGAAGTCAAACTCCTCCCCAGACCTGTGTAGAAGTCCCTCAGCTGCTGCAGGAGGTGGTGGGAGCAGGGGCTCCCAGCAGCCCTGGCCCAGTCCTGGCTGCCCTCTTGGACCACGTCAAGAGTGGGGCCTGCCTCCACGCCCTGCCAAGTCCTCAGTACTTTGTGGACTTCGTGTTTCGGCAGCACAGCAGTGAGGCCTCCAATATGACCCTAGCTGGTAAGACCCCACAGACTTTTGCTGGGTGGGAGGGAGAGGCTGGAACCCACAGACTGTGCACTGATGCTGTCCTTCCTTCCAGAGCTGGAGGCTTTGATGCAGCGCCTGGGGGTGGGTGGAGAGGCCCATGGTGACCACAGTGACCATGATGACCACAGTCAGCTGGGCAGAGAGGCCAATTACCAGGACCCTGTGCCCCTTGATACCCTCAATAACAGCTCCAGTGTGTGGGACATGGTGAGCTACCCATGCAGTCCTGGAGGAAGATGGGTTCCCCTGAGCCTGTTCAGATACTTGACCCTGTCCTGCCCTTTCCCCAGGTATGCTTGAGTGCCAGGGATGTGATGGCCGTCTATGGACTGTCCGAGCAGGCTGGAGTGACCCCTGAGGCCTGGGCTCAAATTAGCCCCGCCCTGCTCCAGCAGCAGCTGAGTGGGGCCTGCAACCCCCAGCCCAGATCCCCTACCCAAGACCACCTCAGCCAGGCAGAGAGTGAGTGCCCACCTTCCACCATGTCTACCTGCTCATGTCCCAGGGTGTGGGCCTTCTGGGAGTGGGTGGAGGGGAGAAGGGAGCAACCTCTGAGGGTGGGGAGGTAAAAAGAAGAGAGGCAATGGGGTATGGAGGTACACGCCCATAATCCCAGCAACTCAAGAGACTGAGGCAAGAAGATTGCAAGTTTTAGCCCAGCCTGGGCTACTTGGTGAGTCCCTATCTCAAAATAAAAAAGAGCTGAGACAAAATAATTTAAAAGAGGGGGTGGTGGTTAGAATGTAGCTCAGTGGTAGAAAGCTTACCTAGCGTGCCAGAGGTCCTGGGTTCAATTCCCAGTACTGCAAAAGGCAGGGGAGAAGACAAGGCAGGAGATAAAGGTTTGGGAGAAAAGCAGCAAGCCAGCCCAAGCAGAGGCCTGAGTCCTGCTCACTGCAGCCCTGTTCACTCCTGGGTCCACCTTGGGTGTCTCCCTGAGAAGCAGGGGCTTCAGTGTGACCTCACACCATAGGGTACCTGTATGGCTCTCTGGCCACACTGCTTATCTGCCTCTGCGCGGTGTTTGGCCTCCTGCTGCTGACCTGCTCCAGCTGCAGCACAGCTACGCACTATGTCATGCAGACCTTCCTGAGTTTGGCTGTGGGTGCACTCACCGGCGATGCCCTGCTGCACCTGATACCCAAGGTCTGCCCTCATCTTTCGTGGTCCTCCCTTGCCCCTCCCTTCTCTAGTCCAAGCCCCAAACCCAACCACCCCTGCTCCCCAGGTGCTGGGGCTGCATACACACAGCCACATTGCAGAGGACCACGTGCACCAAGAGGGTGTGGGCACACAGGCCACCTGGCGCTTGCTGGCTGTGCTAGGAGGCCTCTACTTCTTCTTCCTGTTTGAGAGCCTCTTCAATCTCCTGCTGCCTAGGGACCAGGTCAGGCTCATGGGTACCTGGCAGGTGGGCGGGGTGGGGGCTTGGTAGACCCTGACCACCATCCCCACAGGACCCAGAAAAGACCGGGCCTTGCAGTCACACAGGCCATAGCCACGGGGGCCACAGCCATGGCGTATCCCTCCAGCTGGCACCCAGAGAGCTCCGGCAGCCCAAGCAGCCCCATGAGGGCTCCCGGGCTGACCTGGTGAGTGGACTACCCTCGCGCCCTACTGAGCGCCCATCCCCTACTCCCACCACCCCACCTGGCTCACTCATGCTCCTTCCAGGTAGCGGAAGAGAGCCCAGAGCTACTGCACTCGGAGCCCCGGAGACTGAGTCCAGGTGACCCCCGAGGGGGGCAGCCTGGGAGGGCTGTGGGCCTGTGGTTTGTGGGGTAAAGCGGAGGGCGGGGAGGGGCGGGACCAGGCTCCGGCATACCCACTCCCGCTGCTCCCGCAGAGCTGAGGCTGCTGCCTTACCTGATCACGCTCGGCGATGCCGTGCACAACTTCGCCGATGGGCTGGCTGTGGGTGCAGCCTTCGCATCCTCCTGGAAGACAGGGCTGGCCACCTCACTGGCTGTGTTCTGCCACGAGCTGCCACACGAGCTGGGTGAGCACAGGGGCGGGGCCTCCCGAGGGTCTAGCCTGGGAAAAGTGCAGGGCTACCTGCGGGAAGGAGCCTGGAGGGGCGTGGTTAGCCCGGGTTTGGGATCCGGCTGCGGGAGGCAGAACTGCGGGGAGTGTGGGTCGCTGGTAGGCGGGACTTTACGCGACCACGCCCCCAGGGGACTTCGCAGCTCTGCTGCACGCTGGTCTGTCGGTGCGGTGCGCTCTGCTGCTGAACTTGGCTTCGGCGCTCACGGCCTTCGCCGGTCTCTACGTGGCGCTCGCGGTCGGAATCAGCGAGGAGAGCGAGACCTGGATCCTGGCAGTGGCCACCGGCCTCTTCCTCTACGTGGCGCTCTGTGACATGGTTTGTGCGGCAGCCGGGTGGGGTCTGCCCCAGGATGGGTGGCCGAGCAGGGGCGCCGAGCGGGCCGCCGACCAGCTGCCCAACTCCTTCCCAGCTGCCGGCCATGCTGAACGTGCGGGACCAGCGGCCCTGGCTCCTCTTTATGCTGCACAATGTGGGCCTGCTAGGCGGCTGGACCGTCCTGCTGCTCTTGTCGCTGTACGAGGACGACATCACCTTTTCATAGCCCTCTCCCAGTCTGCAACCCTCGACTCTGCCTCCCGGCCCAGGCCCATTTCAAACCCTCTGAACTACCCAGTGGCCGCAGTTCCCTCGCCCAAGCTTTCCGTTCAATAAAGATGCTCTCGCCCCTGCAGCCTGCGTTTTCTTCTCGTCACTTTCTGAGGGCGCAGCATGCAGGGCATGCCTCCTTCCTGCAGACACACCTGGGGATAGTCTCACTTGGGGACCTCCAGGCAGTCAGCTGTGTTTTCTGTGACTGAGACTTGCCTGGAGAGGGAGAACAGGAATTCTCCAGGGTGTAGGGGCTACAGGTGGGACCCTGATCCCAGGCAAAACCAACGACAAGCCGGGCGTGGTGGCGTTTCCCTGTAATCCCACCACTTGAGAGGCTGAGGCAGGAGCATTGCAGCAAGTTCAAGGCCAGCCCAGGTTACATAGTGAGTTCCAGGAAAGCCTAGACTACATAGGAAGCCCCTCTCTCAAACACAAAAACAAAAACACAAAAAACAAACACATCAGTGATTATTTGCCTAGCATGCACAATGCCTTGGGTTCAATCCTTAGAACTGCAAAAAACAAGAACAATCATAAAACCAACATCGCCAACCATGCTTACACAGACAGAGCTAGTTTCTCGCTGTCATGGAAACAAGCCTGGGGATCATCAGATAAGAATGTGGCAACCCTTGGCCATGGGGCTGCTTCACTATTCTTGGCTGGAGTGTCCATGCTGAACTTTGTTACACTAGTCACCTGAGGTTGCTGTAACCTGTCTGTTGGAGACTGGGGGATTAAAAAAATGAAAGTATATTTTCTCATAGTCTGGAGGCTAGATGTACAAAGTCAAAGTGCCAGTGGGGCCATACTCTCTCTTTCTGAAAATTAGGATAGAATCTGTTCTATGAGCCTTTCCTGGCTTTTGGTGGCCCCAAGTGTTCCTTGCCTTGTCACAGTATAACTCCAGTCTTTGCCTCCATCCTCACACAACATTCTCCTGTGTCTGCCTCTTCCATGCTGATAAGGACGTCAGTCATATTAGATTATTGGCCCATGCTATTCCAGTATGATTTCATCTCTCTCTCCCCTCAACCTTTTGCCTTTTCTTCTTCTTCTTCTTCTTTTTTTTTTGAGACAAAGTCTTGGCATGTAGCCCAGCCTGGCTTTGAAATGTTGATTCTCCTGCCTCAGCCTCCAACTGCTGTGATCGCAGAGATGTACCACCATGTCTGGCTATGACTTCATTTTAACTAATTCTATCTGTAATGATCCTATTTCCAAATAAAGTAACATCCTAAGGTGGAGGTTAGGGCTTCAATACATCTTTTTGGTGGACACAATTCAATCCATAACGTCTATCATTGTCCAAAGTGGCTGCCAAAGCTCTGGCTATCACATGCACTCTCTGGGAAGAAGAAAGGAAGTAGGAGGAAAGAGAAAAAGGGATAAGGGGCCCAGGGGCCTCATATCCAGTCTGTCATTCCCTCAGTATCACAGGCACAGAACCACAACAGCCAGAAACTATTTCAAATTATGTTCCAAAGGTCCACCTATGCTGGAGAAAGAGACGCATTGCCATAGAGATCAGAGGAAAATGGGCAGGAAAAACTACATTTGAGATCTTCCTGGCCTAATACATGTTCCCAAGACCAGCAGGGCACAAGAAGTCATATGTCCCAGCTTACTACAAAAGACACTGATTTCCTCCCTTCCTTTTTTTTTTTTTGTGCTGGGGATCAAAGTCAGGATCTTGTGCTTGCAAGGCAAGGACTCTAACCACTTAGCTAAATCCCCAGTCCCAATTCTTTAAAATCCTACTGCCAAAACTGGATGTGGAGGCACACACCTGTACTCCCAGCACTTAGGAGGTTGAGGCAGGAGAATTGCCACGAGTTTGAGGCCAGCCTGCGATACACAGTAAATTCAAGACCAGCCTGAACTACATAGCCAGACCCTGTTTCAAAAAAAAAAAAAAACAAACCTGTAGTCAACCCCCAAGAGACATCTAGAATTCATCACCTGACTCCTAAAACCTGCCCACATTACTGAACAAGTAGAAGTGGCTAGAAGCATAGTGCCTGTCCCAGGGGAGATCAAAAGCATGGCCTGGAAAGCATGGCCTGGGGATATCAGAAGCACTGGTCATAGGTCCAGGCTGTCGGGGCTAAGGAGGCCTCAGGTGGCCTGTGGAGGATATGGGTTCCTGAAGAGTGGCACTGAAAGCCTTGAATCTGCCAACGCTTGCACTGGCAGCCCCTCCTCTCAGCCCAAGATGATGGTCAGATGTTTCTTTCTGTGGGCTTTGGACCACAGTCCCTCCCATCACCATTTTTGCCAGTGTCTCCCAGCCCCCACCTTTGCTGACAGCTTCACCTTGCCTTTAATGAAGTAGAGGCTACCCACAGCTCTGCACCCTGCAGCCCTTCTGCTACCTCTCATTCCCTCATACAGATGAGCAGGAGCTTGGCACAGTCTACCTGCTGCCCTCCCTTGGACTCTGCTCCTTCAGTGTCTGGCTCACTCCCTCAGATGCCCTCTCCCTCAGCCCTTGGCAGGTTTGCCTAAGGGGTCTTTGTGCACTGCCTTGTTAAAAATAGACATCCTCACCTGTAGTCCCCGCATTCAGGAGGCTGAGGCAACAGGATGACTTGAGCCCAGAAATTCAGGACCAGCCTGGGCAATATAGGGATACTCATATTAAAAAAACCGAACACGACAAAAGTGTGACTATACGAGTTTGCTTTATATCCTAGGACTCCAAGTCCCTGGAACGCAGGCACCTTGCTGCCCTGGAAGAGAGCCATCCCTAAAACCTCTGCTCTCCAGCGAGGCTGACCCTGCTCCGCAGCCTAGCTGATGCTATTTCCGCTAGGCCGCCAGGGGCCGCTGTCCGTCAGCAGTCGCCCCTCCTGGTGAGCCTTGCAGGCACCGGAGCTGGGAACTTTTAGGCGAGCTCGGAACCTTGGAACTCAGCTTTCGTGAGCAGCCGGGCAGAGTCCTCCACCGTCCGGGTCCTTCGAGTTACTTGGTTCCCGCAGAGCGCACTGCGCAGGCGCGGAAATCTGGATTCTTACAGCTTGGTTTCCGCGCGGCCCGGCAAAGTCGCCACAATCAAGGTTCCCCGAGTCGGCACACCGGGAAGGCCGCGGCGGCAGTGACGGCGCCATGTACGCCGTATACAAGCAGGCACATCCGCCAACCGGCCTCGAGTTCGCGATGTACTGCAACTTCTTCAACAACAGCGAGCGCAACCTGGTGGTAGCCGGGACCTCGCAGCTCTACGTGTACCGTCTGAATCGCGACGCCGAGGTAGGCCGGGTGGGGAACAGCGGAAAGGCTGCTGGCAGTGATGTCGTCAGGTTCCCCGGTCTTTTTTCCTTAGAGCCGGTTCTTTGACTCCGTCTAACCCCGGCGCGGACTGGCCTGCACTCACTCCTCTTCCTTGCTCTTTTGTGTCTTAGGCAGATGATCGGCGTTCGTCTGCCATGTGCTGGGTGGTAGGGATGAGACGGTGAACTAGACCAGCACTCTTGGGGGAAGGACCCCCTCCACTAATAAACACAGTTGCAGACTGCCACTGTGCCGCAGAGGGACTAAGAGAGGGAGGGAAGGAGGCTGGGTGTTTTCGGTCGGACTTTCAGGGGAGCTTCTTTGAGGCAGAGCAGGAATTTGTTGCGGGAAGAATATTCCTAGCTAAAAGGAGCAAGGCGGGGTGCATACTGTTGGCAGAAGGTGTAGTAAAATGGGACAAACTCATCAGTGGGATGCAAGGACACTTGGGTGCTTCAGCTGCCAGAGGGAATGGAGTTGGTCATGGAAGACTTCTTGCAAGAGGCAACGTATTAGGTGTTCTTCAGAGAGTAGTAATATGTAGTCTGGTCAGGGATGGAGAAGGGAGAGGGGGTGTTCCAAGCAGAGGAGGAAACAGCCTGTGCACGGGCTAGAGCACTTGCAGGTGTTGAGTATGTGCAGTGTGTAGGGTAGAGGGTACCTGTGGCTAGGATTGCAATCCCCAAAGCGGAGAGAAGCCACCAAAAACGTTCTGAGTAGGGACTGACAGCGTTAGAAAAGCAAGCTGGAGGAAGCTTCCTGTCCTCAGTACCTATCCAGCACCTGTGTGTTTGTCCACGAAATGTGTCTGGCTTTGCTGATACATCCATGCCTAAACAAGCAAAACAGAAAAGAATGGACTATTTTAGTGAGAGCTTTGTATTTGAATATGTCCTTAAAAAGACTTGGTTTAAGTTTTTGGGATAAGGGCTGGAGATTTAGCTCAGCGGTTAGAGTGCTTGCCTTGCAAGCGTAAGGCCCCGAGTTCAATCCTCAGCTCAAAAAAAAAAAAAAAAAAAGTTTTTGGGATAAAAGTTTGGAAGGGCCGAGCATGTAGTTCAGTGGTAGAGTGCTTGCCTAGCATGTATGAAGCCCTGGGTTGAGTCCTTAACATTTCCACCTCCCCTAGTTCCACCAAAAAAGTTTTGAGGTCAGTCCTTGATTTTAATATCAAGAACTGAATGAGACATTTTTGTTGTTGATTTTGCTTTTTTCCTCCAATAGTGGGGATTGGATCCAGGGCCTTTGCACTGAGCTACTTCCCCAACCATTTTTATTATTTTTTGTTTTGAAGCAGAGTCTCACTAAGTTGGTATGTTTCCCAGGCTGGGCCTGAATTTGAAATCCTTCTGATTTACCTTCCCAGAGTGCTGAAATGATAGGCATGTGCCACCACATCCAGCTGAAGAATTCTGTCATGTGAACTTGTGATGCTAACTATACATAGCATCACATCAGATGAGAGCATCTTTGGCTATATTTTGAAACCAATTTTCCCATTTTTGAAAGATCCAATTTTGTTTGTTCTGTGTCCCCCTCTCCCCCGCTGGGAATCGAACTCAGGGCCCTGCACTTGCAAGGCAAGTACTCTAACCACTGAGCTAAATCCCCAGCCCATTGTTTTGTGTTTTTGAGACAAGGTTTTGCTCTGCAGTTCAGGCTGCCCTTGAACTCACTATGTAGCCCAGGCTGGTCTCAAACTCACAGTGATCCTCCTGCCTCAGCCTCTCTAGTGCTGGGATTACAGGTGTGCACCACCACACCTGGCCCAAATTTTTAACTCTAGTAAAAGATTTTCTTCCCTGTTGCTAGTGGACTTCTACAAGTTATTGGAAACTGTTATTATATCATTACTTTTTTTCCCCCCAGTAGTGGAGACTGAACCCAGGATCTCATTTGTGTTACATAAAGTGCTTCATGACTGATACAGAGTCTTGCTAAATTGCCAGTCTGGCCTTGAATTTGCAATCCTCCCACCTCTGTCTCCTTAGTAGCAGGGATTACAGTTGTGCATCACTGGCATACAGTATTACATTCTTTTGGGGTCCTGGGGATCGAACTCAGGGCCTTGTGCTCACAAGTCAAGCACTCTAACCACTGAGCTAAATCCCTAGCCCCTCAGCAGATATTTAAGTCTCTAACGTGTGCAGGCAGTTAGTGAGATGCTGATACAGACTATAGTCAGAGATGCCTGCCCTTTGGAACTTGCACTCTGGATAAAATGCCATGCACAGCTAGTAAAGTGTGTGTGAGAGATGAATGGTGTAAAAACAGCAGAGCTGGGCAGGGAGTGAGAAGCCAGGCTACAGTGTTAACTCTTGCCTCCTTGGGAAGATGGGATTTTCAAAAATGAGGAGGCAGTGATGGAGATGCCTTTGCGAGTCAGGCAGAGACGGTCTAGGTGGAGGGAGCAGTTCCATCAGAGGTCATGTGGGAGGAGGGAGAAAGGGGAAGGGAGAACTGAGTAGGAGAGAATAGGTAGGAGAGGTGACAGGGTGGGTAGTGGGGCTCCAGGGTGCCACGACAAGTCAGGAGGTGCAGTTGGCAGAGAAGTCATCAGACCTGACTTACGTTATATGAGAGTCTCTAGCTGCCATGTTGAAGAGAAGCTATAAGGAAAGAGGAAGACAAGTTAGGAGGTAGCTATAGCCATTAGGTGAAAGGCAATGGTGGCTTGGACAGTATGGTAGCCATGGAGGTGATTGGAATGGACAGGGGTGGGGTGTGAAAGAGAGGAGCTGAAGGTGACATCAAGGTTTTGCCAGAGTCTGTGTGCAACAGGTCTGAAATTAAATCTGAACACTTGGAGGGGTATTGTTGCTGTTCCATAGGGTGGAAAAAGCCATGGGTGGAATGGGGCTAAGAATTTCACTTCTGGACATCATATTAATTTCTGTCTGAAGCATAACAAATTATCTCAAAATGTAGAAGCTTAGACGATATTATCTCTCAAGTTTCTTTTTTGGGGGGCTCCAACTCAGGGCCTTGCGCTGGCTAGGAAAGCACTCTACCCCTGAGCTAAATTCCCAGCCCCCTTCTCTCAAGTTCCTGAGGGCCAGCAATTGAGAGTGGCTTAGCTGGGTGACACTTCCTCTGGTTCTCCTGTTCAGAGGCTATGAACCTCTGAAGCTTACACTCAGCTGGAGTCTCTGCTTCCTGCATTCTCATTTGGCTGTCGGCAGGAGGCCTCATTCCTCCCTCAGGGCCCCTCTATGGGCTCACAATGCAGCAGACTCCATACAGTGAGAGACTACCAAGATGAGGTTGTTATAAGTGACCACTGTCACTCCTGCCCTGTTGTACTGGTTAGGCTGAGCAATGGGCAGGGGCTGCTGCAGAAGCCTGTGTGCAAGGGGTGGGTTACTGAGGCTGTCTCAGGAGTAGGGTCTGGACTGGAGGCAAAATTGGAATCTTCAGTCTGTGGGTGTTCTTTGCCCTCTGAAGCTGGTGAGGTTCCTCAGAAGAGAACAAAGGATAGGGAACCCCAGCATTAAGAGGGGAGACACTGAAGAGTTGGAGAGGACATGGCCAGGGGAATAGGAGGAAAACCCAGGGAGGGCTCTGGCACTGGGTCCTTTGCTGGTAAGCCTCAGGTGACAAGGATATGGTGGTCTGGGGGCAGATGGAGATGCAGCCCATTTCAAGGAGGGTGGAGAGTTCCATGCAGGAGGAAACAGTGAACTCAGACAATTGTTTGAAAGAGATTTGTGCAAAAGGAAGCAAAAGAAACAGAGCAGTAACTAACATGGAAAGAATGCTTCTTCCTTCTTTTCTTTCTTTTTTTTTCCTTCAACTTTTTTAAGTTTTAAAAAATTTTTATTAGTACATATTTGTAGTACATAATGATTACATTCATTGTGGGGGATTGGTACATGTACATAATACATCTCAATACTTTTTTTCCCCCTCCTCTTTTTTTAAATTTATTTTTATTTATTTTTATTTTTATTTTTTGGTGCTGGGGATCGAACTCAGGGCCTTAGTGCTTGCAAGGCGAGCACTTTAACTACTGAGCTAACTCCCCAACCCCATTTTTTTGTGTTTTTTTGAGACAGGGTCTTGCTATTTAGTTTAGGCTGGACTTTAACTCACTGTGTAGTCCAGGTTGGCCTCAAATTCACAGCGATCCTCCTGCCTTAGCTTCCCAAGTGCTAGGATTAAGGCATGTGCCATCATGCCCAGCTTCTTTTTTTGGGGGGGCACATGGTACTGGGGATCAAACTTGGGGCTTTGCACTTGCTAGGCAAGCGCTCTACCACTGAGCTAAATTCCTAACCCTGCTTCTTTTTTTCTTTTCCTGCCTCACCCTCCCAAGTGCTGGAGTCACAGGTCTGTGCCACCATGCCTGGCTAAAGAGCATTTTCTTAAAAATAAGAGAAGGCTGAGACAGGAGGATTACAAATTCAAGTCCAGCCTGTGCAACCTAGTGACTTAGTGAAATAGGCTGTATAGCTCATTGCAAAGGTCCTGGGTTCAAGTCCCTAGAACCAAGGGGGTTGGGGATTTAGCTCAAGTGGTACAGCACTTGCCTAGCAAGCACAAGGCTCTGATTTCAATACCCAGCACCAAAAACAAAGAAACAAACAAACAAAATTCCCCAGAACCAGGGGGTTGAGGAGAAATAAGAGAAACAGCACCACAGTGTCTATTTACCAGTCACAGCTCACAGGAGTTAAGGAGCCTTTTACATTTTTAATGGATATAGAACATTCCAAAGAAGGATCCTTGTTAGGCGTGGTGGCACATGCCTGTAACCCCAGCACTTTTGGGAGGCTAAGCAGGAGGATTGCTGCAAGTTTGAGGCTAGCCTGGGCTACATTGTTCAGAGGACAGCCTTAACTGCATAGCGAGACCCTGCCTGAAAAAAAAAGAAAAAAAAAATCCTTAAAGCACTATGTATGGCTACAGGGAGAGCCACAGCTGTTTGTTCTCTGGCTCTTCACAGATCACTCTGCCATGCACCAGATAGTGAAGCAAGAGAGGGCTCAGCCCAGTTAGTTCCTGGGTGGACAAGCTGCCCAGGACAAACAGCCATATGCAGTCACAGTCACACACACCTGCATGTTGGGTTGGGATGGGACACAGCATGAACAGGCCAGGTGTGTCTGTGCCTTCTCCCTCCCACTCTGCCCCCAGGTGGTCTTCCTGGCAATGTGGTGGCCTCAGGGTAGTCAAGCTTCTTTCAGTAGCTCAGACCGTAGGAGACCAAGGCAGAAGTGGCCAGTCATTGCAAAGACCGGACCGGGAGGGCACAGTGTATTTCAGAGCATCTCCCCTTTGCAGCTGTCTTGAATCTTTCCCTGGGGATTTAGCACATGTGCAGCCCCATGTGGGCAGTGGTGGGGAGAATCCTGGCTCAGTGGTACCTGACCTGTGAAAAGAGCTTAGAGCCTCCTTTTTCCCCCTCTTGGAGACTGGGTCTCATTATGTGGCCCAGGAACTTCTGGACACAAGTGATTCTCTCACTTTGGCTTCCCAGCTGCTGGGACTACAACCCCTACCATGTGCTGGCTCTTCAGGGCCTCCTGACAATCTCACCTGTTGTAGGGGGCCGAAGTCTGTCTTGTGCTGCCTGTGTTGGGCCTGGGCCAGGGCCAGCACTGTCTGTAGGTCTAAAGCTAGGCAGGTGTGGGGGCAGAGGGTAAGTATATGTGACATGGGATGGCCTTCTGGGCAAGCTGGGGCAGGGACTTTCTGGGGAGCCTAGTGGCCAGGCTGGGAACATGGGTGTATGACGGTGTGCATAGCTGTGTCCATGCACCTGGCTTGCACATTGCCCACTGAGGAGAACATTTGGGATTCCTGATGGCAGAGGCCAAAGGCTTCCAGATGAGTGGCCACTCATTATCCTCTCTTCTCCCCCTTCAGGCTCTAACCAAGAATGACAGGAACACAGGTGAGTGTGGGAGTACACTGGGCCCTTCCTGGGGGTGTGCAGTAATCAGGGTGCAGGTATTCAGATCCTGGCACTCCCCAGAGGGGAAGTCCCATCGGGAGAAGCTGGAGCTGGTGGCCTCCTTCTCCTTCTTCGGCAACGTCATGTCCATGGCCAGTGTGCAGCTGGCAGGTGCTAAGCGGGACGCCCTGCTTCTCAGCTTCAAGGATGCGAAGGTGAGCAGGGGTCTGGTGGGGAAGTCCTGGGCACCAGATGGGTTATGGAGGCAGTGCTGGGATGGGCTGCTGGTGTGGGCCACAGCTCTGATATCCTGCCCCCAGCTGTCAGTGGTGGAATATGACCCGGGCACCCATGACCTGAAGACCTTGTCCTTGCACTACTTTGAGGAGCCTGAACTACGGGTAGGCCTAGCCATGGCCCCCTCCCTGCCCTAGTACTCTCCTGGGTCCTGCCCTGCAGCCAGGCTGATGCCTCTCTGCCCCCAGGATGGGTTTGTGCAGAATGTGCACACGCCTCGCGTGCGAGTGGACCCGGATGGGCGCTGCGCAGCCATGCTCATCTACGGTACACGGCTGGTGGTGCTACCCTTCCGGAGGGAGAGCCTGTCTGAGGAGCATGAGGGGCTCGTGGGTGAGGGGTGAGTGCCAGCGGGGTGACTACAGGCACCCAGTTCCCCTCTGCCTCATCCCCTTGCCTCCTCTGATACCTCTCTGGCCCCCAGGCAGAGGTCCAGCTTCCTACCTAGTTACATCATTGACGTGCGGGCCCTGGATGAAAAGCTGCTCAACATTGTTGACCTGCAGTTCCTGCATGGCTACTATGAGCCCACCCTGCTCATCTTGTTTGAACCCAACCAGACCTGGCCTGGGTGAGCCCTGGAGGCCCTATTCTGTGCACTCTTGGCTACCTCTGCCTCGCATGGGCCGGGTGGGGGGCAGCGGTGCAGTGTGTGGCTCCTTCAGAGGGAAGGACTAGGGCCACTGGCACTGGCTGACCTACCTCCTGCTCTAGGCGAGTGGCTGTGAGGCAGGACACATGCTCTATTGTGGCCATCTCGCTGAACATCACACAGAAGGTCCACCCTGTCATCTGGTCCCTCACCAGCCTGCCTTTTGACTGTACCCAGGCACTGGCTGTGCCCAAGCCCATAGGTGAGGGTCTAGCAGAGTTGAGTGATTATGGGGGGGGGGCACTGAGCCTGCTTACCAGCCTGTGTCCACCTCCAGGTGGGGTAGTGATCTTCGCAGTCAACTCACTCCTGTACTTGAACCAGAGTGTCCCTCCATACGGCGTGGCTCTCAACAGCCTTACCACAGGCACCACCGCTTTCCCTCTGCGTGAGTACAGTGGCCAGGGTGGGGGAGCGGGGAAGGCCTTCAGGTGGCCTGACTATCCTTCCCACAGGCACCCAGGAGGGCGTGCGGATTACTCTGGATTGTGCACAGGCTGCCTTCATCTCTTATGACAAGATGGTCATCTCCCTCAAGGGTGGCGAGATGTGAGCTCTAGGCCATGAGTCCTGTCCACCCTGGGACCCCACATCCCATCCCTGTCCCCTCAGTGCTCCCTATCCTGACTCTTCACCATCCCTTGGTCTCCTTCTCCACTCAGTGCCTGCCACATCCCCCACTGATAGTCTCCTCCTCCCCCCACCAGCTACGTGCTGACTCTCATCACTGATGGCATGCGTAGTGTCCGAGCGTTCCACTTTGATAAGGCTGCTGCCAGTGTCCTCACCACCAGTGTGAGTAGGGATGATGGGTGGGGGGGGCTTGCCCTGAGGTCAGACATGGCCCTGCCTTCACCCACGGGTCCTCCCTCAGATGGTCACCATGGAGCCTGGGTACTTGTTTCTGGGCTCTCGCTTGGGCAACTCCCTCCTCCTCAAGTACACAGAGAAATTGCAGGAACCCCCTGCCAGTACTGTCCGTGAGGCTGCTGACAAGGTAGGCGTCCACAGGGTGGAGCCCTGGGCCTGTCCCACCACTACCTTGTGTGGAGTGGCCCCACAGGGCTACTTACCTCCCTTCTGGCCTCACAGGAAGAGCCTCCCTCCAAGAAGAAGCGGGTGGACTCTGTGACAGGCTGGGCAGGTGAGGGACTGGGCTGGGCCAGGTAGGTGAGGGGCCAGAGTGCCCGGGGCCAGGTTCAGGGGGCTCTGTATGCTGCAGGGAACAAGACAGTGCTACAGGATGAGGTGGACGAGATCGAGGTATATGGCAGTGAGGCCCAGTCAGGCACACAGCTGGCCACCTACTCTTTTGAGGTTCGTGCAGAATGTGCCTTTGAGGTGAAGTGGGGGACAGCAACAGATGCCCACCCCTTCTGTGCCTCCTGACTGCTGCTGTGTTCACAGGTGTGTGACAGCATGCTCAACATTGGACCCTGTGCCAACGCTGCTGTGGGTGAACCTGCCTTCCTCTCTGAAGAGGTACTTAGGAGCCTCAGGCCTGGGTTGGGCCTGTTCAACCCAGTGTCCTCACCTTATCCTGTATAGTTTCAGAACAGCCCTGAGCCAGACCTGGAGATTGTGGTTTGCTCCGGCTATGGAAAGAACGGGGCCCTATCAGTGCTGCAGGTGTGTGGGGGACGGGACGGGGGGTACTCCAGGGGACCTGGGTGGGCTGACTCCATCCTACCCCATCTTTATTCCAGAAGAGTATCCGGCCCCAGGTAGTGACAACCTTTGAACTTCCTGGCTGCTACGACATGTGGACAGTCATTGCTCCTGTGCGTAAGGAGGAGGTAGGCAAGAGTAAACTGAGGAGGTCTGGAGGGTGTGGTCGACCGGTGTGGTGGCCTGGGGACAGCCTGGTGCAGGTGGTCATAACCAAATGCTTGTATCACCAGACTGTGGTTCCTGCCCTACCTCTCTTTGGCCCTCATAGGAGGAGACCCCCAAGGCGGAGGGCTCAGAGCAGGAAGCCAGTGCCCCTGAAGCAGAGGATGATGGGCGGAGACACGGGTTTCTCATTCTGAGCCGAGAAGACTCTACCATGGTAGGACTGGGTTTGGGCCTGGGGCTTTGGGTCCCCAGAGAGGACTTAGCTCACTGTTGCCATCTGTAGATCCTGCAAACGGGCCAGGAGATAATGGAGCTGGACACCAGTGGCTTTGCCACCCAGGGCCCCACAGTCTTTGCTGGAAACATTGGGGACAATCGCTACATTGTCCAAGTGTCACCACTGGGCATCCGCCTACTGGAAGGAGGTGGGCGGGTCCTGGGGGGCGGGTCCTGGGGGGACACTTCCAGGGGGTATGTTCTGGGGGATGCAGGTGGATGTGTGTGGGCTGACCACCCTGTGCCCACAGTGAATCAGCTGCACTTCATCCCTGTGGACCTGGGTGCCCCCATCGTGCAGTGTGCAGTGGCTGACCCCTATGTGGTTATCATGAGCGCCGAGGGCCATGTTACCATGTTCCTGCTGAAGAGTGATTCCTATGGTGGCCGCCACCACCGCCTAGCACTGCACAAGCCCCCACTGCACCATGTAGGTCCCCTACCCCATGCCTACTGTACCCCCACCCACTTGTCCCCACTGTGGCTGAGCCCCGTACTCCCTGCAGCAGTCCAAGGTGATCACGCTGTGCCTGTACCGTGATGTCAGTGGCATGTTCACCACAGAGAGCCGCCTGGGTGGTGCCCGTGATGAGCTGGGAGGCCGTAGCAGCTTAGAGGCCGAGGGTCTGGGCTCAGAAACCAGGTGCGTAGGGGCCAGAGGGCGGGGGCCTGGGTCCTCAGGGTAGTCTGTGACCTGTCTCTCGGCCCCCAGCCCGACAGTGGATGATGAAGAGGAGATGCTGTATGGGGACTCTGGCTCCCTCTTCAGCCCTAGCAAGGAGGAGGCCCGGAGGAGCAGCCAGCCTCCTGCTGACCGAGACCCCACACCCTTCCGGGCAGAGCCCACCCACTGGTGCCTGTTGGTGCGGGAGAATGGCACCATGGAGGTGGGTGCACCTTCATAGCACCCCAGACCCTCCAGCACAGCTGCCCATCACTAACCTCCATCCCCTACAGATCTACCAGCTCCCAGACTGGCGGCTGGTATTCTTGGTGAAGAACTTCCCTGTGGGGCAGCGGGTCCTGGTGGACAGCTCCTCTGGACAGCCCACTACACAGGGCGAGGCCCGCAAGGAGGAAGCCACACGCCAGGGCGAGCTGCCACTGGTCAAGGAGGTGTTGCTGGTTGCTCTGGGAAGTCGCCAGAGCAGGCCCTACCTGCTGGTGAGTGCCCTGTGGACTGCCTGCCCCTAAAAGCCCTGCCCACATTCATGTCCCTGTCCGGTCCCCCAGGTGCACGTGGACCAGGAACTGCTCATCTATGAGGCTTTCCCTCACGACTCCCAGCTGGGCCAGGGCAACCTCAAAGTCCGCTTCAAGAAGGTGCCAGACCCTGCTAGGGGATGGGAAGGGTGGGGGTCCAGGCTCATAAAGCCTGGTATTCATTGTGACCTTTGCCAGGTCCCCCACAACATCAACTTCCGTGAGAAGAAGCCAAAGCCATCTAAGAAAAAGGCAGAAGGCGGCAGCGCTGAGGAGGGGTCTGGGGTCCGGGGCCGTGTGGCACGCTTCCGCTACTTTGAGGACATATATGGCTATTCAGGGGTAGGTGTGTGGTTTGTGGGAGCCTGGAGGTCAAGGTGCTTGAGACCCTACTCACAGTGTCCCATGGTACCTGTCCCCAGGTGTTCATCTGTGGCCCCTCACCCCACTGGCTCCTGGTGACTGGCCGGGGGGCCCTGCGGCTACACCCTATGGGTATTGATGGCCCCATCGACTCCTTCGCCCCATTCCACAATGTGAACTGCCCCCGTGGCTTCCTGTACTTCAACAGACAGGTAAGATGGCTTAGGCTGTTTCCCTTCAGTGCCACTGATGCTACCCTGAGCCAGACCAGGTGCTGGGGCCCAGAATGGAGACTCTTGACATCTGGGGCAGGAGGGACTCTCAGCTATCCCACCCTCCACCACCATTTCTGGTGGAGGGTGGGATCTGGCCTTCATGGAGAAAAGGTCTGGAGGTTGGTACAGTTGGCAGTAGAGGGAGTAATGAGGTCACCCACTGTGGCTCCTGGGGTACACATGGAAACCCCTGCCCCAAAGCCAAACTGGGCTTTAGTTCCCATTCTGCCTGTAGTTGCTGTGTTAACTTTGAGATAAGGACACACCTTTTCTGAGCCTGTTTTCTCACCTGTGCCACCCACTTGGCAGTAGTAATTCCCTGGGTCATTAGGGACTCTTGACAAGGTGAGTGCCTCTCAGGGACCCTGAAGGGGCAATATCTGCTTATTTTTGCAGTCTTTGGCACAGGGACTTCCCTATTTTTCTAGTCTGTGGGGCCTCCTTTGCCAGCAGCCTCTGGTGTCCTCGGGGCCAAAGCCTTCCCATTCCCTGTGCTAATGTTCTGCAGGCTAGGGTAAGCCTAGGAGAATGGGAGGAGAGGAACCTTGCCACCAAAGCTGCAACCTCCTCCAGGCCCTCATTGGGCACACTGGCCCCTGGAGGTCTGTCAGAGAGCCAAGGGCAGCATCAGGGAGGCCTTAGTGGGCTGTGTCTACCTACCATGTCCTTGGCTGTCCCAAGCCTCACTGACCCTCACTCCCAGGGTGAGCTGAGGATCAGCGTCTTGCCTGCTTATTTGTCCTATGATGCCCCATGGCCTGTCAGGAAGATCCCTCTGCGCTGCACAGCCCACTACGTGGCTTACCACGTGGAGTCCAAGGTCTGTTTCCCACCCCATCCCCAACACCCTCCCCACTCTCTTCCTGGCCCGTCCTTGTGACACCCATAACTCCTAGGTGTATGCTGTGGCCACCAGCACTAGCACGCCGTGCACCCGCATCCCACGCATGACAGGGGAAGAAAAGGAGTTTGAGGCCATTGAGAGAGGTGCGTGGTGCCAGAGGTGGGTGGGCTGCGTTCAAGGCTGGCTCTGACCACCACATCACCCATCCCTGCAGATGACAGGTACATCCACCCACAACAGGAGGCCTTCTCTATCCAGCTCATCTCCCCAGTTAGCTGGGAAGCCATTCCTAATGCCAGGTAAGGCTGGACCTGAGTGGGGCTGTGCCTTGCTTGCCAGGTTGGGGTATCCTAACGAGGCCTGGCCTTTGCAGGATCGAGCTGGAGGAGTGGGAACACGTCACATGCATGAAAACAGTGTCACTGCGCAGTGAGGAGACCGTGTCAGGCCTCAAGGGCTACGTAGCTGCTGGGACCTGCCTCATGCAAGGGGAGGAGGTCACGTGCCGAGGGCGTGTAAGCTGGTCGGTGTGGGCAGGCAGCACCTGGGAGCCACTGGCAGCCCCTCTGCCATTTCCATGTGTCCCTTTCCTGCCTAGATCCTAATCATGGATGTGATTGAGGTGGTGCCTGAACCTGGCCAGCCCCTGACAAAGAACAAGTTCAAGGTCTTATATGAGAAGGAGCAGAAGGGGCCTGTGACAGCCCTGTGCCACTGCAATGGCCACCTGGTGTCAGCCATTGGCCAGAAGGTCTGCCTGCTACCCATGCCCACTCCACCTACTCTTGACCATGCCATCTGCCCCTATTCACCCACCCCTCCCCTGCAGATCTTCCTGTGGAGCCTCCGGGCCAGCGAGCTGACAGGCATGGCCTTCATCGATACCCAGCTATATATCCACCAGATGATCAGCGTCAAGAACTTCATCCTGGCTGCAGATGTCATGAAGAGCATCTCATTGCTACGCTACCAGGAGGAGAGCAAGACACTGAGCCTGGTGTCCCGGGTACTCTGTGTGGCTTAGCAGTGGGGGTGGGCACCTGCCCAAGGCCCAGTCTGACCTCCCTTCCCTTCCCCAGGATGCCAAGCCCCTGGAGGTGTACAGCGTGGACTTCATGGTGGACAACGCCCAGCTGGGCTTTCTGGGTGAGCATGTGAGGGCTTTCTGGGTGAGTGCAGTGAGGCTGTGACCTTGAGAGTCACTGAGGCAGACTCTGGGCCTCTATCCTCAGTGTCTGACCGAGACCGCAACCTTATGGTGTACATGTACCTGCCAGAAGGTGAGTGTTCTCTGGCTCCAGCCTTCCAACCCCTCCTCCCACCCCATTGGGCACCACGTGCTGGGTTGGCAGTGACCTGAGTTCCTCTGGTGTAGCCAAGGAGAGTTTTGGAGGCATGCGCCTGCTGCGCCGGGCAGACTTCCACGTGGGAGCCCACGTGAACACCTTCTGGAGGACCCCATGCCGGGGCGCTACTGAGGGGCCCAGCAAGAAGTCAGTTGTGTGGGAGAATAAGCACATCACATGGTTTGGTGAGTGCTGGGGCAGGTGTCCCTGGGGTAAGGGGTGGCAGTGTGGCTTACATTGTGCCCTCTGATACTTCAGCTACACTGGACGGTGGCATTGGGCTCCTGCTACCCATGCAAGAGAAGACCTACCGGCGCTTGCTGATGCTTCAGAATGCATTGACCACCATGCTGCCCCACCATGCTGGCCTCAACCCCCGTGCCTTCCGGTGAGTACCTGGCACTGCTCACCTCCCCAACCCCATGCTCCCCTGCCAAGTCTGCCCTGATCCCCACCAAATGCCCACTTCCCCCAGGATGCTGCATGTAGACCGGCGCATCCTACAGAACGCTGTTCGGAATGTCCTCGACGGGGAGCTGCTTAATCGGTATCTTTACCTGAGCACCATGGAGCGTGGCGAGCTGGCTAAGAAAATTGGCACAACGCCCGACATTGTGAGCACCCTGCCTGCCTACCCACCCCAGCCCTTTCCCACCCCGCTCAGGTCTTGCCCTGACCTCCCTCATTCCACAGATCCTGGATGACTTGCTGGAGACAGACCGCGTCACCGCCCACTTCTAGCCCTGATACTGCCCACCCATACACACTACCTCTTGCCCTTTTTTTGTACAAAATACGAGGAGAATGATTTCTTTGAGAAAAGTGTGTGGTCATTGTGTTGTCAGAGCCCCAGGATGTGAAGTGTCCACACCGGCTGGAAGGCCTGCTAGTTCTGGGGCCTAGGTTTCCAGGTACTGGTAGAGCTCTTCAGTCCAGGGTAGAAGGCCCAGGTAGGCAAGAACACGAACCAGGAAGGCAGTGAGTCGCATGGTCAGGGTCTCCAACCTGGGTGGCAGGGCCAAAGGGTCATGGGCTATGGGGTGCAGGCCCTGGCCAGCCACCTAACTAGTCCCACATGCCTACTCACCTGAGGGCTACCTCAAATTTGAGTGTCTCCCAGATGACCCTGATACAGCACAGGAGCCTGCTGCCATATATGCCCTGGTACATCGCACTTGCCAGGCGGCTCCAGCCCCGAACAGCACTGTATCAGATGCATGTATAAGCCGCTGGCCTACCCTGTCCCCAGGCTACCCTTCAGGTTACCAACCTCTTGGCCATGAGGAAGTAGCGGTCCACAGGGGTACCAAGGGCCACATTGATGGCGCGCACGGTATTGATGTTGCGTAGTACAAGCAGCATGGGCCGCGGCATTGCCTTGAGCACTTGCATGACGTTCTCAAAGTGGTCGCGGGCCATGTCCTGCATGTAGGCTGCCTCCTCGTGGCTCAGGAGATGGGAGCTCCACAGCCGGTCCAGGCGCACAGGCCGCTGCATGAGCACCTCGGAGAATATCATGTAGTCTGCAGAGGTACGGTCTGAGCAGGCTCTACAGCCAGCCCCACCTGCCCACCCTGGCAGCCAGCAGCCATCCTCACCTTGTACGCCAAGTGCAGCTGAGTGTGCCTTCATTGCAGCATCATCCCTCAGGATAATAGCTCGCCACAGCTGGCACAGGGATTCCCGGTCCCTGTGGGAGCCTGGCAGTGAGCCTAGATCCCAGGGCAGGAAGATGGCCCGAGGGAGAGCCTTGCCCAGCCACTACTCGCCCCCACTTACTTCTGATCCAGGAACTGGTAGAGCCCGTGGTCCAATAGCACCAGCTCTGCCTTCCCATCTGGGCCCTTCCTCACCAAAACTAGGGATACAGCATGTCAGCTCAGGCCACCCCCACCAAGACCCTACCCTGGAATGGTTTCCTACCGTTGCCAGGATGGGGGTCAGAGTGGATGAAGCCCGTGTAGAAGATCTGCTCAGCGAAAGCCTGGATCAGCTTCTCTGCTACCTGGGAAAAGGATGGGACATGCAGTAGACACAGGCAGCACCCCTACCCTACCCTACATGTGGCACTCACGTCCTGTACTGCCAGGCCCTGGCTTCTGATGGCTTCCACATCGTTGATCTTGCATCCGTCACAGAAGTCAGCTGTCAGCACACGCTGGGAGAGAGTGAAAGGTTGAGCTCAGTAGACCTGTGCTGCCCCCCAGGAAAGAACCAGCCAGCCTACCTTGCTGGACTTGTCCCAGTGCACTCGAGGAACCACAATGTAGCTGAAGTGCTTCAACTCCTGCGCACAGCGCTCTGCATTTCGGCCCTCATTCTCAAAGTCCAGTTCTTGGGCCAGGGTTCCCTTCAGGTCCTGCAGTCAGACAGGTTGTCAGCGGCCAATGTCCAGGCTCAGCTCCCATCACCTGGAGGACGTGGCTCCTGCTTGCTGGGGCAATGCTACCTGCAGGACCCAGCTAAAGCCAAAGCTGGGGTGCATGAGCTCCACAAGCCGCAGCAGGACCTCCAGTGTGTGCACATCTGCCTCAAAACGGTCCTGCAGGTCAATGTACTGCACCTGGGAAGGGCAGGCTCTGTCTACGACCAGGATAGCCACCATGCCAAGAGCCCATGTACCCTGCATGTGCAGCCCAGGTACCTTCACGGCCACGGGGGTGCCATCTTGCAGCTTGGCACGGTGCACCTGTGCCAGGCTTGCAGCAGCCATTGGCTGGTACTCAAACTCCTGGAAGAGCTCCTGGGGCAGCGCCTGGAAGTCTTCAAGGAACAAGTCATCCACCTGGCAGGAACAAGTGTTGCAGCAACAGCTGGTGGTCCTCGTCCCCTACCCTCCCATGAGTGAACTCACCTCCCGGAAGCCACGCGTGAGGGCCCTATCCTCCAGTACACGAAGGGTCCTGATGTACTCTGGTGGCAGCAGGTGGTTGAAGGCACACAGCCCCTGGCCCAGCTTCACGTAGAGGCCACCATTGCGGATGGCCCCTGTCACCAGTGCATCAGCTGCCCGCTGGTGACACGCAGACATCACCTCCACGTACCCCGTGCTGTTCTGACCACAGGCATGGAGGGGAGGATGGGGCAGGTGGCCACCTCCTCAGCCCCCCAGCACCCGCCACCTCCAGCATGTCCCCACATGCCCAGGCATGAGGACAGACCTCTTCCACCCCTCGCAGGATGATGTTGGTACACCACCAGTAGTCCAGGGAGATGTGCAGGCCGATCCTCAGGGACCTGCAGGCAGACTCAGCCTCAGCCAGGAACTGGGGCTCCTGTGCAGTCCTTCATTCCCCACGCCCCCTTAAGGTCTATCTTCATCCCTGCCACACAGTGCGAGCTCATGGATGGTTTTTGGTCCTTCTTGGACTTCTCTGCAGGTCAGCCTCAGCCTGACACACCCATAGGTACCCAGGAGAGGAAAGGAGGCCAGTGTCAGAAAGTGAGGCCATGCCCTCCTCCTGTCCTCCACAAGCTGGATCTTCCTGCCCATCCCAGCCAGATACAGAGGGCCAGCAGGAACCTGTACTGTGAGGCATGCATGGGTGGCCAGGCGTCCTTCCTTCCTAAGCAGTATAGGCCCAGAGGTGAGAGAAGTAGCTGCCTTCACAAGATGTCCCAAATACAAAGAGAGAAAATGAGAATGATCATTCAGGGAGGGAGCCATCTGTGAGCTTGTGGTCTTTGCCATCCAAGGCTAGATACAAAGAGTAAATGTTAGTGGTATATACATCTCAGACACCCAGCTCTGGTCTGTGAAAGGCATGGACAGGCAGCCATTCTCCACCCAAAGGCACCAGCTAATCCCAGGGCAGGGCAGGAAAAGACAAGGATGAGTCCAGAGCATTCTATACTACCAGGAAGGGAAAAAACACTCCAAAAAGGGAGCTAAGCCAGAGGGTAGGGAAGATTAACAGTAAAATCTAGGGGTGGGTATACTGGGACACTGGAGAGCATTTTCAACTTTGCTGTTTCAATTTTTTCACAATAAAATGTTAGAAACAAAAGAACGAGGACAGGGGCTGGGGATTTAGCTCAGTGGTTAGAGTGCTTGCCTAGCAAGCGCAAGGCCCCAGTTCAATCCCCGGCACCAAAAAAAAAAGAAGGGGGACATAAAAGCCAGGTTGAAGAGACTCCCCTAAGTTAAATCTAGAACAATCTACAAAATGATACAGGTAGTAGCATACTGGATAAGATAAAATCCCTGAGTCTTTACTGGTGTGAATAGTTTATAAATGGGATAAGAGAAACTTTCTTACAGGAAGATGGACAATAAATGCTGATGGAAAGACTGAATTAGAAAAATCATCCTCTAAGGGTTTGGGATTCAGCTCAAGGCCCTGAGTTCAATCCCCAGCACCGCCCCCCAAAATCATCCTTTAACCACTATTAATAATTCATGCTAGGTGTGGTGGTACAAGCCTATAATCGCAGCACTTGGGAGGATGAGGCAGGAGGATTGCTGTGAGTTTGAGGCCAGCCTGGGCTACATATTGAGAACCTATCTGAAAAAACAAAACAAAATAATAATAAATTCACCCAAGAAGTATACACCAATACTAAGTGAGTAGGCAGGAGTGGACACTAACATCATCTCAAAGTGTCACCCCTACGTATTTCTCAATGATGAGGTAAATGCTGAAATTCAAAGAGACAGACATCATGTGCCACCTGACTGGACATTGAGAACACAGCATGTGTCACTTCAGCAGTGTTCACACCAAAAGCATGTCACCTGAATCAGACTTCGCAAACATAAGACAACTTCAGTGAGAGACGGTTGCCAGAAAGATTTTCCTGCAGGTTAGATATTAACTGTTTAGGCTCTGGCCCTGTGGTCTCTGGGGTAGCAACTCTGATGTGCTACCTTCACAGTCTGATTAAGCTTTGTTGACACAAGTAGCAGCCACACTGGGCAACTGCATTTGCCCAAAGGACCATGGTTCTTTCACCCTGTTATACAACAGAACTACTGGCCTATCATCTTCAAGACTGCTGTATGGGGAAGAATTAACTTTCCCCAAAGGGCAGGCCTTTGCCCTGGTTCCTAGAGACTGCCTCTAAGCATCTGAAATCTCCCCAGTGACAGAAGCATCTTTGTTATTCATTGGGTCCTGACAGCTTATGGAACTTGTGACCAAAAAGATCAACATGCGATTTGAGTTTGAGGGTTTGGGGGAGCTAACAGCAAATGATTCAATCAGCCATGCCTAAGTATGAAAACTCTAATAAAAGCAGGGCATGGTGATACACACCTGTAATCCTAGTACTCTGGGAGGCTGAGGCAGGAGAACCACAAGTTTGAGCCCAGCCCGGGCAACTTAACAACTTAGCAAGAACCTGTCTCAACAAACTAAGACAAAGGCTGGGGATGAAGCTCACTGCAAAGGGCCTGGGTTCAATCCCCAGTACTGCAAAGATAAATCAACAAGCAAACAAATAAAGTGCACTTTCCTGAGTTCTGTGCACCATTCTAGAGAACTGTCAAAGCTGAGCAAGGGCCTGGGCTTTTGCTCAGTGGTAGAGCACTTGCCTAGCATGTGTGAGGCCCTGGGTTGAATCCTCAGTACAGAGAGGGGAAAAAAACAGAAACAAAAACATATATGTATGTGTGTGTGTGTGTGTGTGTGTGTGTATGTAAGGTGCATGGTGGTGCACACCTAGAATCCTAACTACTTAGGAGGCTGAGACAGGAGGACTGCCAGTTTGAGGCCAGCCTGGGCAACTTAGTGAAACCCTGTCTCAAAACAAAAACAAGGGGATTTAGCGCAAGTGGTACAGTGCTTGCCTAGCAAGTGCAAGCCCCTGAGTTCAATCCCCAGCACACCTCTCAAAAAAACAAAAGCAACGACAACAACAAAAAATAAAACCCATTGTAGCCAGGCATGATGGTATACATCGGTAGTCCCAGCATGCTGGGGGTGCTGAGGCAAGATTGCAAGTTTGAACCCAACTTGGGCATCTTACCAAAACTCCATCTCAAAATTTTGAAAAAACAAACAAAAGGGCTAGGGATGAGACTTAGCAACCTCATCTCAAAGGTCCTGAACCCAATCCCCAGTACTGCAAAAAAAAAAAAAAAAAAGTTTTTAAGTACATACAGGGTGGGAGTTAAAAGCACAGGGCTCTGGGGCAGAGAGAAAACCTGCCCCAAATCTTCCCAGGCAGAAGCTGAACACAGGGCACCTTCAGTACAGCTAGAAACAATGGAGCTCTCCAGGCATAGTGGCACATGTCTGTAATCCTGGCACTCAGGAGGTGGAGGCAAGAGAATCACTGTGAGTTCCAGGGCAGCCTGGGCTACATACTGAGCTCAAAGCCAGCCTGAAATACATAGCAAAACCCTGTCTCGAAAAAACAAAACAAAACAAAACACCCCCCCAAAAAACAATGGAGCTGAGTAAGTCACTCCCTTTCACTTAATTTTAAACAGTACCCTAAGAGCCATTCCTCCATTCACTATCCTGAAGAGGGGTAGAGAATAACAAAAACCCAGGTAATCTCTGATGCTCTAGGTGAGACCACAAGCATATTGGATCTTCTAGCCTGACATTCAGTCACCTTTCTCTACTCTACCCTATTTAGGGTTCAGGACAGACACTATATCTCATATAAGTAATTAAGATAGAGTAGATTCTGGAACAGGCATGTGTGTTGAGAACCCCTGAGACAGCACAGCCCCTGTCGATCATTCCTCAGGGGAGACTCTCAGGGGAGGCCCCTAGGCTGAGATGTATATTCTTTAAATTCCAAAAGCCTGATTTATCAGGGGCTGCTGTGTCCTGTGTTCTGTGTGCAGTGCTTCTGCTTTCCTGTCATCCTGACACAACTTTTCTGTTATGCCATATTTTTGTTGTCTCATATTTGTCCTGAGCGCAACATCCTGTGATCGTCAATAAATGTAGCTGCTTTCCATTTGCCACTGAGTGTGTGCTTGCAATTCCTTGCTCATCATACACAAGAGCCTGGATTTTACCTGATGAATTCATCATGCAGTAACACCTCCAACACTCTCTGACCTCTGCTCTTCTATACTGACATGTTCCCAGCCCTCTGTTTGTGGTGAGCAAAACTGACTGAGTTCCAGGCTTGCCCCTTCCCTGTGCCTCGCAGGGATGGTCCCTGGGCCTGCCTATCCTGGCACCTGTCATCAGGCCTGGAAGCAAGGAGAACATGTAGACTATTAGGGAAACTGACAGTCCCTCCTAGGCCCCAGAAGCAAGCTGTGAAGTCCATCTCCCTGATAAAGTGAGCTCAGAAGGCTTGCGGTCTCCACATTGGGAGCAGCAGCAGTATGACAGAACTGGCCACATGGTGGCTTCCAGGAGCCACCAAGGTCCCTACACACAGGGCGGCAGTGGTGACAGAAGCCGGGAGAGGACTCTAGGTTCTGCCCTCACTGGCCCTGGAGCTGTGGGGACAGAGGCCTGGAGGACAAGGGGGACACTGCCCAGAACCTGACAATAAGGGAGACTGGCATGGGGAAGGACCTCCTGTCCTCAAGGATGGAAATCACCAGGCATCCAGCCACCCACATGGCCTTGGCCACACAGAAGTCAGTTTCAGTGAAGTGCTGGATAAAGCATCTGATGATCTGAATCCTCCCTGGGAAAGGGACCCAGCCAGGAAGCAGCAGGTACTCAGAGCTGGATGGAGAAGGGCGATCTCTGTCCAGCAGCCCATCCCCATCTCCACCTAGTTCAAAGGGCCTCTGGGGTAACTGGTTTTTTTCAATGCCCACAGCCAGTGCCCAAGAACCTTGGCTCAGGAGGGATTGGTGGCTGTGGGGTCCTCCATTCTGATTTTGGCACTGATAGGAAGGTGAATACAAGGCTTTGGGTGCTAGGAGAGGGGTCACCAACCTCTCTGGGACACTAGCTCACCTAGGGTGGTGGGCTGGGGGGACAGGCAACTGTTCTCTGCCAAGAGTTGGAGCCTCCCCCACCCCACCTCAAAGGCCAAGGCTGATCTGCCCAGCTTGGAAGGGGATCCTCATCCACTGCCCCCCCCCCACATGCCTGGCCAACCTCAGAGTTCCCCACGCCAAGCAGGGGAGGCTATCCCACCCCTCCTACCTGCCAAACCGCCCGATGCCATCCACCATGAGCCGTATCCTCCTCCTCTCCTGCGCCTCTGCCATGGCATAGCGGACTCCAAGGAGCAGGGGCACCCCCACTGCTGTGGCAGAGAATGCTCGCCTCCACAGGAGTGTTGGTTTCGAGGGCCTATGGGGAGTCACAGTGGGCGCTGGGGTTGCTGCCCTCCCTCCCCAGGGCCAGCCCTCACTCCAGGCTGCTGGGCTTATGGGATCTACACACAGAATCTGATTCATCTCACCAGGCCGAATCAACTCCTGTGGTAACCATTTTCCATCCTTGGTGGGCCCTCTGCTCAGAGCCTCCTGTCCTCCTTTCTCAGGCTGCTCCCACCTTTTGCTGAGTCCCCACACACAGCAACCCCAGCACCGCACACCATGAATGGTCACCCTGATTCTTTGCTGGAACAGGTGGCTCTATTTGCCTGCATTTGCTCCTAGTAATGCTGTGGTCAGGAGTATCTGTCCCTGAGCAGAGTGTGCTAGGTGTGGGTCAGGACCCTGTTGACCTTGGCCCTAGCATACTATATGGACATGCAAATACTTCCTGTCCAACTTGGGCCCCACCACTGCCTCTGTGCACCTGCACAGATGGTTCTCTCCCTGCCTGGGGTAGGTGCATGCCCACAGATCTGGGGGGGTGACTACCTAGTAGTCGGGCCCCTGAAATTCCTCCTGAAGAATGCAGCTGGGCATGGCCATGGCTTCTGTCTGGTCTGCAGCAGCACCAAGTGAAAGTGGCACAGTCGTACCTGCAGAGAGCAAACAGCCTGGCTCAACTGAGGCAGAGGCATGCCCAGGGCCTCCACTACCACCCAGCCAGCACTTGCACAGCCCAGGGGCCCAGCATGGGCATGCTGTGCTAACCTGAACTCACTACCCAAGTATGTCATCACGATGGGTAATGCTGGCCGGCCATAGTGGTACACAACTATAACCCCAGCATTTGGGAGGCTGAAGCAGGAGCACAGCCACAAGTTCAAGGTCAGCCAGGGCTACATAGTGAGGTTAAGGCCAGCCTGAAGTACACAGTGAGACCTTGTCTAAAAAAACAAACATAAAAACAGGAGTATTTCGCTTTCGAATGCTCCCTACTGGTCAAGTAGCTATCTATCATCTCCTTTCCCCCCTTTTTCACCACTTTTAAATAAACTGTCCTCTAAATAAATTGTCTTCTCTTAATTAAAACAAACAAACAAACAAACAAACAAACAAAAACAAAAAAAGATGGGCAATGTTTCCAGACTCCAGCCTGGGGCCAATCTACACACTGGACTCTGGAATGAAGACACAGGCCTAACTCTTGGAAGTAAGGGGAAGGGACAGTATCTCCCAAGGAGAGGAAAGGCCCAGGGGCTCATCGTTGAAAGTGCCCTGTCTCTGACTATCCCCTCAGTAGTTGTAGAAAAAGACTCATCATGACTCTTTTGGTGGTAGCCGTGACCTGTCATTTACTAATTCCTGCTTCTGAGACCACTGACCAGCGGTCACAAGAAGGCAGCTGCATTTTGGAAGTGTCAGGAATGCTCAGCCACATGACCAGAAAGAAGACATCCAAGAAAGTGGAGCCCAGACAGGACACCATTTTGAAGGCAAAAGGTACAAGGAGCTCACAACTCACCAAGAACCCAGAGGTGGGGGCCAGGAGAGGGGAGTAGATGATGTGCAAGGGCCGAGGACACACTGACAGAAGGTCAGGAGCACCAGGCTCCAACTGTGGCATTCACCAGCAACCTGGGTTTTGTTTTTTTTTGAGATAAGGTATTATTAGGTTGCCCAGACTGGTCTCAAATCCTGTTTTTGTTGGGGGAGCGGTGCTCAGGATCAAACTCAGGGACTTGTGCTTGGTAGGCAAGTGCTCTACCACTTGAGCTAAATCCCCAAGCCCTGGTCTCAAATCCTTAGACTCAAGCAATCCTCCTGCCTCAGCCTCATGTGTAGCTGGGACTACAGGTACCATTATCATACCTAGTTCCCAGTATTTGAAATTTGTGTTCTAAAAAGTTCCTCAACTGCTAATTCTTCTAACGAGTTAGCAGTTAGGGCAAAAAGACCCAAACAGCACACTACTCCCACAGCACAGGTGTGAATATTATTATCAAGAACACTGTACCAAAGAGCTGACTCCCAGCTGCTTTCTGGCCAAGGCATACAGCCCTACAGACAATCTCAAGGACTGGAAAACAACACAAAAGTCAGAAAAGGACAAGGTCCCAGGAGAAAAGGCTGACTGAACCCTCCACTCACCAAGGCCACACACAGCACGTGCTGATTCTCAAGGAAATAACAACAAGCAGCAACCCAGGCAGATGAGGCTTATGGCAACATCTCCTCCCTTCAGCCCATCTGGCACACACCTCTTTACCTCTGCCATCTCCAGTGCCAGGCAAACAAAGAAAGAACAGAGGCAATTCCAAGTGAGGGATGTTCTCCAAACAACAGCCTGGCTTCTTCAGAAAGCCATTATGAAGCTAGGTACAGTGGCACATGAGGGTACAGCCTCTGAGAGGCAGAGGCAGGAGGATTGCAAGTTCAAACCCAGCCCAGGTAACTTAGAGAGATCCTGTCTCAAAATAAAGAATTTAGCCAAGTGTGGTGGTGCATGCCTGTAATCCCAGCACTCATTTGGGAGGCTGGGGCAGGAGGATCACCCCAAATTCAAGGCCAGCCTGGGCTACATAGTGAATTCAAGGCCAGCCAGAACTACAAAGCAAGACCCTGTCTCAAAAAAAAAAAAAAAAAAAAAAAAAAGAGTTGAGTAGTAACTCTCCAATAGAAACCAGTGTGTGCTGTTAGGCAGAACTCAGGGATCACTCTAGGCACAAATTGAGCAGTCTGGTTTCCCAAAGCCCTGCAGGTTAGACAAAGCAGATTAGACGAAGGGTAACTACAAACAAGCCAGCCCACAGCAGAAAGAATTGCAGTGTCATGATAAGGTCTGAAACAAAAACACTAAAAGAGATGACCAGAACCGGGCACCTTAACAGGAGGGTCAACGGCTCTATGCAGCACAACAGGAGAGGAAACTGAGGCATAGACGGTCCCCACGACAGGACGTAACAGACTGGGACTCCAGATCAGGGGAAGTAGGTCTCCCCCGTCCTCCTCTCAGCACCAGCCAACACTCAGGAGCCTGCTAGACTCAGATGCTCCTGCTGGTCTTGACCAGCTCCTAATTGGGGGCCAAACTGCTCTGTTCACTCCCTGGGTCCATCCGGAGAATAAAATAACCTAGGTATGTGAAGAAACTTCAAAAACTGTAAAGAGCCATACCAAAGATCAATCCTAAGTCTCTTCCTCTCAGACAAACACTGTTCCATTATTTCAGCCTAGAAAACACTGCCACACACCAGTGCTCTTCACATGTTAATGGAACTCCTGGTCTATCAATATCTAAACCTACAAGGCCAGGCTTACTAGAAAAATAACAAGCTCTGCCAAAAAGCTCTTGCTGTGGAAACGACCATACTGCAGGAGGCCTCCAAGGCCAAGGTAACTGAGGCTATCTCCAAGGTCGGAAGAGAGGGGCGGGTTGGCGCGTCAGGGGCCACTAAGTCGTCTCCCACCCTTGAAGCAGGAAGAGGGAACGATTTCTCCAAGGGAGGAGAGGTCTAAACCAGACAGGGGTCTGAGGGGTCCCCACGTGTCCGGGAGGAAGGAGAGGACCCAGGGATGCGGGATTTTAAGTGGCGCCGGATCTTCCCGAAAGGTCGTGGTACCAGAGTCTGACGGCTTGAGCCTCTCAAAAGCTCTACGGCAGGGAGGGCTGGGCGAAGTGCTGGGGAACAAGATGGACCCCCGAAGCGGGGGTCCGGGACGTGCAGGGTCGGGACCTGGGGAGAGTCCAGAGCGAAAGTGTCCTCACCGGCCGCCACATGTCCCCTCCGCGCTCGCTCCACTCCGCAGGTCGCGTCCAGTCGCCCACCAGACTCCGTGACCGCGCAGTGCGCAAGCGCGCCCCGCCACGGGCCCCACCCCACTGGTGGATCTAGACTAGAGGCCCCTCCCAGTCCCGCCCACCTCCCGGGCACAGCAGCGACCCCTGGCGATTGTTGGCGACCTAGCCTCTGGTGCTGGGAACAAGCTGGCGGGAGAGCACCGGTTTTCAGCGCTCTGCACGTGGCACTTGGAACTCCCCTGACAAGTCACCCGCAATAGGGGATGCTGCAGGAAGCAGCCGGGATGGCCTCGCTTTCTTCCCTGCAAAATAAGGTTGCAACTCCCAAGACGTGGCAGCAGCCTTCGGGTCTCCTGTGGTCTGGCTGCCCTCTTTTCTTGTCCGAAGGCCTCAGGCAAGGCAAGGAGGCTGCAGCAGAGCCAGCCACTGACTTCCACTCCCTCTGAGTACCTTACAGCTCAAAAACCACCATTCCACCAGGACCCACCCTGTGCGCCCCACAACAAACAGACCCCTCTCTTCAGATCTTCCCCACCTGTGGCTCAGGGAACTGGTCCATATCTCCTTCGGGATGTACCCCAGGCCATCACCTCCTGCGACCTCTCCCTGCTGTCCTGGGAGCCCTTCTTCCTGGGCTCCCCCATCCTCTCCTGCTCCCAGAACCACGTCATGGGATCAGGCCCTCTTTCTCCTGTGCCCACAGCTGTCTTGCCCTACTGGGTCACCCCAAATGAGCACTCGTCTCTACCATTAAACAAACCCACCTTGCTTCCTTGGTATTCTGGGCATTGAGTCTCCTCCTCTGCTGTGTCCCCGACAGGCCCCACTCCTAGCTCACTCTCATGCCTCTGAGGACACAAAGAAGCCCTCGGCGCACTGGAAAGACAACCAGGAGAGTGGCCCAGGGTGGTTCTGAAGGCACCCGGAGGGCCTCATCCACACATGGAGGACTTCCCTGGGCCAGAGCTGTCAGATTCTGGGACCACTTGGATCCCAAGTATGTCTTCCAGCTCTTTGTGGGGACATCTATACAGATAGCACAGCCTCTGGTGATCAGGCTGCTCACTCCTGCTCCAGCCACCAGGGCACCCGCTGAACAGAGGGGCCTCATATTATACCATGGCCCCTGTCACTCACCTGTGAAAAGCCCTCCCAGGACTCCACTTTGAGTATGAAATAAAATATCTCATGGAGCCCTGAACTTGCCTGGCTCAGAGTGTCACAGAGGCCAGGTGTAAGAGGTTTGTTGGCCTCAGGACCTTTGTACCACTCTGATCCATGGGCTCCTCCTCCTCCTCCTTCTCTCCCTCCCCCCACAACTCCCCTCCATTCTCTTCAGTGTAGCACTCCTTGTTCAGAGCCTCCTGGCTGGCTAACACCTGACTGGCTGTTTTGGTTGTGACATGGCTGGTATGGATAATTGCTGGGGGTTTTGTTGTTGTTGTTTGTTTTGTTTTGTTTTCAGTACTGAGGATTGAACCCCAGGATCATCACACTGAGCTGCATCCTCAAACCCTTTTTTTTTTTTTTGAGGGTCTCATTTTGTAGTTCATGCTGACCTTGAACTCACTATGTAGCCCAAAGCTAGCCTGGAATTTTGGGTGATCCTTCTGCCTCAACCTCCTGAGTGCTGGGATTATAGGCATGCACCACCGCGCCCGGCTATCAACAATTTTTATTTTTTATTTGATACAAAGTCTCACTAAATTACTGAATTGCTTGAGCAGGGCTCAAATTTATGATCCTCCTGCCTCAGCCTCCCAGAATGCTAGGATTATAAGCGTGTACTACCATGCCAGGCATGCGCAGTTGCCTCGTCCCCATCCTCCCCAAGGTACAGTATTAAATTTTGGGTTCCCCTGCTGGCTGAGTGCAGGTAGCTGTTCTCAATTATCTTCTGTCCACCTTGCCAGGAGGACAAGCACTTGGTTTCTTATTTGTAGGGCCTCATCCCTGGATCCAGGCCAGGTCTTCAAGGGGGATCTAGAGCCCTTCCCTGGGCTGGACCTGGAAGATTCTCCATGGCAAACATTTGACCTCCTATATACTCCTATGTAGTTGAATGAATCAGGACAGAGAAATCTGTGTGGGCCAATATATAGGCCCTCAGGACATGGGCAGGACCATAGTGAGGGGCAGGGCAAATAACCATGCAGTGTCTAAAACACAGACTTTGTTGAAATCTTGGTCTATCATCTGCCACTGCTGCCCTGAGGCTGGGAAGGGGCAGGTTGATGATGCTCCTGTTCATGTCTTTTATTTGAGACAGAGTCTCGCTATGTAGCTCAATTCATGGTCTTCCTAACTCAAACTCATGATCTTCCTGGCTCAGCATCCTAAGTGTTGGAATTACAGGTATGTACCACCATCCTGTCCACTCTTGGGAAACAAGGTACAAGACAGGGTTTCCTGGCCCCAGAAGAATACAGGAATGAATTCTATCCTCTTTTCACATCAAAAGACCCCTTTTAACCTGGGATCTTGTGCCAGGCCACAGAGTGCTGTTCTGCGTGGACAGCACATGCCCTGTACCCTGGTGGTGCTAGGGGAGCCCCTTTCTCAAAACTGAGGCCCTGGGTCCCAGGGATGACAAGAAAACCTCCCCAAGTCCCCATTTCCCTAATCTTTTTTGTTGCTGTTGTTGATACAGGCTTTCTCTATGCAGTTCAGGCTGGCTTTGAACTCACTGTGTAGTCCAGGCTGGCCTGAATTCTCCTGCTTCAACCTCCTGAGTGCTGGGATTACAGGCATGCACCACCACACCCAGCTGGTCTCCCTAATCTTGTAGCACTCCATGCTCCCCCAAAACCCTTGCTCCATCCAGGTGTGGTGAGAAGAAGAGAAATAGGAGGAGTTCATATGAACATGGAAGCAAAGCCGAGTGATCCTCACAAGTCAAGGAAGGCCAGACTTGGTGGCACTGCCTGGAGCAGGGAGGGTCTGGGAGCATCTCCTCTTCAGGCTGGGAGCAACAGCCTTCAGAGGAACTTGCCCCGTCCACACTTTGATTAGGGACTTCTGGCCCCTAGAACTGTGAGGGTAAACATTTCTGTCATTCTAAGGCACCAAGTTTGTGTTACAATAATTTGTCCTGCTAGCCCTAGGAAGCCAGGACAGTGTGTGGAGGACGCTTATTTAATTTAGTGGGGATGGAAGAGCCAGGTAAGTTGTCATAACCAACCTAGAAGAAAAGCCCAAGAACCACACGTTTACAGGAATAAAGGAATGCTGGAAAGAATTTACAAATGCCATTCCACAGGAAAAACAAGGGGGCTTCTCATGGACTGAAATCACCTGATGTTGATAAGCCAGAAGTACCCTACCTGCTGTGAGCTATCTGTGTTATCGCCGGCAGTGATGACGCAGTTCCTACGACCAGATGGTGTCAGAATCAGAGAACAAGCTTGCGGACATGTCCTGCTTCTTTATTTATTTATTTTTTTTGAGACAAGGTCTAGCTATGCAATTCAGGTTGGCCTTGAACTCACTAGGTAGCCCAGGCTGGCCTCAAACTTTCAGCAATCCTCCTGTCTCAGCTTCTGGAGTTCTGGGATTACAGGCATGAGCTACCTTGCCCAACTTGTTCTGCTTATTTCAAAGTTTAAATTATCTCCTGCAAACATGTACTAATAAAAATTTTAAAAATTAAAATAAAAACAGTTTAAATTATCATTACTAGGGCTGGGGATTTAGCTCAGGGGTTAAAGTGCTTGCTTTGCAAGCACAAGGCCCTGAGTTCGATCCCCAGCACCAAAAAAAAAAAAAAAAAAAAGTAAATAAATTATCATTACCAACTCCCCACCTCTCCTTCTGATTAAAAAAAAAAATCTCAAACAGGCATGGTGGCACACACTTGTAATCCCAAGTCTGAGGAAGTCTGAGGAAGTCTGAGGGAGTCTGAGGAAGGATGATCACATGTTCAAAATTTGTCTGGGTAGTTTAGTGAGACCCTGTCTCAAAATAAAACATGAAAATCTGGGCATGGTGGCACACACCTATAATCCCAGAACTCAGGAGGCAGAGGCAGGAGGATTGCTGTGAGTTTGAGGCCAGCCTGGGCTACACAGTGAGCTCAAGGCTGACCTGAACTGCACAGTGAGACCTCGTATCAAAAAACCAAACCAGGCTGGGGATTTAGCTCAGTGGTCAGAGCGCTTGCCTAGTAAGCACAAGGCCCTGAGTTCGATCCCCGACATCAAAACAAAAAAAAAACAAAAACAAAAAAACCAAACCAAACAAAAAGAAACATGAAAAGGGCTGGGGGGAGAGGCAAGTGGAAGTAAAGAGAATTAACATGTGTTTCATACATGTTCAAACTTTCCACAATGTAATTGTTATGCACAGCAAACATGTATTAATAAACATTTTTTTAAATTTAATAGGGCTTAGATGTACCTCAGGGTGACAGCCTCAGGTTCAATCCCTAGTACAAAAAAAAAATATATATATATATAATATATAAAGTCTCAAGGGATTGGGGATTTAGCTCAGTGGTAGAGTGCTTGCCTAGCAAGTGAAAGGCCCTGAGTTGGATCCCTAACACCCACCCCCCAAAAAGAAGTCTCAAAAAAAAGATCATTATATGCCACAAAATAAGGCTAGTCTCAGTAAGGGTGGCCAGTTATTTTTACAGGTGCAGTGGGGGCGATGCATGAAAGACTGCCTTAAGTCTGTTTTGCTGGAGGTTTCCATAAGAAATCTGGATCGGAAGCTGAGTATGGTGGTGCACTTGAGAGGCTCAGGCAGAAGGATCACCATGAGTTGGAGTCCAGCCTGGGCTACACAGTGAGTTCAAGTTCAATCTGAACTGCACAGTGAGATCATGTCTCAAAGAACAAACAAACAAACAAACAATGTATAAATAAATCTAGATTAGACCTCCCAATCACCTCTCTTGTTTGCTAAACAGAAGCAGAGCAAGACCTATAATATAGGTGAGTTTCTAATTTGGGTGAGGTTATCATCCTCATCATACGCGAGGCCTGGATTCTTCAACCTCAGGAGTACTGGTGGACAGTCCTCTAAGTGCCAGCCCCATCAACAGCATCTGGCACCCTGGCCACTGTCACCCTAGCCAGCACGCAGCACAGCACTCTCAGTGTGACAGTGTGGACAAAGCCGTGCTGCATGACCAGAGTGGCTAAAAGGAGGATTCACTCCCATGAACCTATGTGTCCTGGTCTGAGTGTGTTCCCTCACATTCATGTGTTGACACTTGATCCCCAAAGTGGTGGCATTGACAGGTGGGACCTTCTTAAAAGGCCTCTGCTCTCAGTGTCCCCACAGAGGGAGTGGTTTCACTCTGAGAGGATGAGTTCAGTCTTTCTCTCACTGCCCCGCCACGATACCTTCTGTTGTATTATGGTGCAGCAAGAGGGTCCTTCCCAGATAAGGTCTTGTACTTTCAGAGCCAATACATTTCTGTCCATTATATTTTACCCAGTCTGTAACACTGTCACAGCAGCACAAAACAGACCAGCACCCTCTGCAAATATTTATATTGCCAAGAAGAGTAGGCTGAGGCTTTAGCTCAGTGGTTAGAGTTCTTGCCTAGCAAGTGCAAGGCCCTGAGATCAATCCCTGGCGCCAAAAAAAAAAAAAAGAAAAAAAAA